>JANHGN010026575.1:0-80533 GCA_024605025.1 Megaceryle maxima | reverse complement strand
ATCCTTGCTTAGCTTCTCTAATTTCGGCTGGAATTGATGGAACTTTCTCGGTTGCCGAAATCACACTCCTCAAGCCCCTAAAGTATTTGGTTTCTTTAAGTGATATTAATTCTTCCTGTGATACCTACTGTTAGCAATACAAAACCTTCTGATTGATGGAGTATCAAAAGGCAGAAATTTAGATTATAATTTTTGTCTGCCCTGAGGCATGCTCTTTCTTCTTTTGATCAATGCTGCAATGAGAAAAAGATAAAAAAGCAAAGTGTACTTTGTCCAACTGCCTATACTATCAAAATGTTAATCCTGAAAAAAAATGCATAAATGAAAATATTAAAAATATATCCTGTAAATGGGATCATTATGTTCACTGTTTTCAACAGTTTTCATAGTTTTGCTCTTTATAAATGTTTATTTTCCATTTAATACAATAATGCTAAACCATGTCAAAGGGACCTGGGTGATCACTACCTAGTTTCAAGAAACTAGTAAAAGGTGCACACAACTCAATATAATTAACAAAGTACTTCTTTTCCAACATTTTGCAGTCTGATTAAACCAATTTTCTTTCATCAATAGAACAATAATGATTATATTGGATGGGTTTGTTCCTGCAGCAAAGTAACTTTTGTACAGCAGTAACATAATGTGGGACATTTTAATAAGGGACAATTGTTTTTAAAATTAAACTTCAAACAGAGTGCAGATTGTAGTAATATGGCAGAGAAGTGCACAAGATTATCAAGCTCCTTTTAAAATTTAACATTGCAATGCACTGTTCTGTGATTCAAAATAGCACAAGACTGCTGGAACAACAGATTTTTCCACTTTCTCTTTCGCCCTTGTTCCCTGCTTCACCAAAGCTTTTCTAAAACTTGGATACAGATAGAGCAGATTCCTACATTCATAGAAAGAAACCTAACCACTGTTGGAAGCTTTTGTAAAAAATACATCATTAGAATAGCATAAACATCAGAAAGCAATATGCTCAAGTCAGGAACTCCCATTCCAGCCAACTTTCTCATTTAAGTACACTGATGGCAATCTTTAAATGTATGATCAAAGCCTCCTTTTGTACCCAGAAGCTGTAGAGAACACGTTCAGACACTGACAAGATCTCAGTCTGGCCATAGTTTCTCAAAGGATGGAGCAATATGGGCTTTTTACTATGTGAGAATGGTGCAAATGCACTACAATTAGCATTAGGAATATAAAATAATCTTATGACATCTGTGGGTCTTTAACCAGTACTATCAAAATTTCTTTTATTTTGTACAGTCAGTAATTCCAAAATGTGTTTAGAAAAAGCCCAGTTACTTTTTATTAGAAGTGGGAAAAGAGAGGAAGACATCTCTGATGGAAAAATGACAGTTTTTCCAATTTTGTGAGCTTGTTCCAAAGCAGAAGTCTACTGCAGTGTAACCTTGGGGTTTTTTTTAGATTTGTCAACCTTCACCATGTAAAAGAAATTCTCTAAATGTGATATATACAATTGAAGAATACAAGCAATTATTATCTATTAGCCAATACACACAGAACAGATAGTCAGAACTAATGAGTTTCTAGGGTTTAGCCTAGTTAACTTTATCCTTTTGCAGATATCAATCTGTTTTCTGAGACTGTGATTTACTAAGTCAATTTTTTTTCAACTTACTGTGGGGATTTTTTTTTTTTTTTTTTTTTTTTTTTTGTTTGTGTGTGTTTTTCTTTTTTCCTCTTATACTCAGTACTTCTCACCAGGGTGTTTTAGCAGTGGAACAGATTTCTGTGACTGACTAAACCCATAGGTGTGGAATGTGAGTCACTGCATAAACATTTTACAAGGGAAGAACCTTCAATGGAGATGGGCAAGGGTGCTGTAGGAAGCTCAGAGAATAATGAAAAGATGACTAGATCTCTATACAAAGGGGACCGGAGGGTGGCCTTTGTTTTAGATAAACAGCTGTCACCAGATGAATGGATCGACTGGTGGTGTAAATGTCTCCCTGAGTCAGCATGGGGCACAGTGAATACGTGCCTCATCCCAATAGAGAGTATTAAAGCTAAACAACTCGAATTTTGAAGACAGCAACAGGTTTGATCTGCCTTCAAACCATTATACTTTCCTAGCAATTGGGGGCATAGAGTGTTGTGACAGTGAATGCATTTTAGACACCAGTAATGGGAATCAAAATGGGACAGAAACGTGTATTGAAAATGCCTTGTTTTGCTAAGTCTAACCTATTTTTGTATTGTGTTTTCACTTTATTTTTTTATCACTCAGCTAAATCAGAACCCCTTCATAACATCAACCATTTCCAAGTAAGTAATCTGATATTAAACATGACACCCTCCACATGTGGAATATCTAAAAGAGTGTGGTCAGAGAGAACTGGAATCTGACAATTGCCCGGAGAGGTTCTAGTATCTCCACTTTAGAGACTTTCAAAGCTTGATTAAAAAAGGCTCTGAGAAACATTAGTTCAACTTTTAGTTGAGGTCAGCTTTACTTTAGCTTTGGACTAATGACCTCCAGAAGGCTCTTCCAACCAAAATTCTATGATTTTATTGCTTGTGTTGTCAGATCATCCTTTTTATTTTTTTCCATGCAGAAAGGAAAAAGGTTGAGGCCCCACATAAATCAGAGGATCCCCTGCCCTCTTGTCACCAGGCAGTAGGAGCGGACCTCAGAGAAGGGGGGGAATGGAAACAGGTCCCCACCTGGGGAAGCAGGCGAATCTCCTCCTGGCATACCCCACCTTCCCAGTTACCCTTGCAGAATAGGTATGGGATCCTGCAGGCCATTGGAGAGGAGGATGGTTCACCCAGGCCAGCAATGCCAGAAAGACCAAGCTGACATAGACCCAGCATCAAAACTGGCTCCGAAGGAAAAACAGATGGGTCATTGTTGTGCATAATTCTCTGCTGAGGGTGGCAGAGGGGCCAATATGCTATCCTGACCCACTTCACAGGGAAGTCTGCTGCCTCCCTGGGGCACAGGTTAGGGACGTGTTGGACAAACTTCCTGTCCTGGTAAACCCCTCTGATTATTGCCCGCTTTTAGTATTTCAGGTCGGTAGTGATGAAGTGCGTAGAAAGAGCCCAAAATCAATTAAAAGAGATTTTAGAGCCTTGGGACAGCTGCTTAAGGGATCAGGAACACAAGTTGTATTTTCCTCTATCCCTTCAGTGGCTCCGGCACTGGTGTTGTCAGCAGGGCTTTGGGTTTTTTGATCATGGGCTTCTGTGTGAGACAGCTGGCCTGCTGGTGGCAGGTGAGATGCACCTGTCCCAGAGAGGGAAAAGGATTTTGGGGCAGGAGTTAGCATGGCTCATTGACGTGGCTTTATGCTAGATATGAAAGGGGAAGGGGAGATAACTGGGCCTGTTAGGAATAAGCCCAAGGGAAGAATGCCAGGGCTTAAAGGATGGTGGACTAGTGAGGACTCTTGCTCTACCATTTCATTTGAGAGAAGGGATAGATGTTTAAAAATCATGGAAGCACCTGATAATGGTCTGGTAGGAAATGGGCCCGCACTCACAAAAAGGTGTTGGAATCATTAGCTTGTCCAAAGTGCATCTATACCAATGCATGCAGTATGAGCAACAAAAAGGGGCAGCTTGAAGCCATGATGCACCAGGAAAATTATGACACAGTGGCTATCACAGAAATATGGTGGGATGCCTCACACAACTGGAGTGCCACAATCAGTGACTACAAGCTCTTCAGGAGGGATAGACAGGGACAGAGAGGCAGTGGAGTGGCCCTGTATGTTAGAGAATGCTATGAGAACTTGGAAATCAAGTGTAGGGATGATGGGGTTGAGAGTGTTTGGATTAGGTTAAGGGTCAATAAAGTTGATATTGCTGTGGGAGTCAGCTATAGAACTCCCAACCAAAGCAGCGAGGTGGATGAAGCTTTCTGTAAGCAGCTGGGAGAAATCTCGCAGTCGCTTTCGCAGTCACTTGCTGTTGTTCTTGTGGGGGACTTTAACCTCCCAGGTATCTGCTAGGAAAACAACAGAGCAGAGAGGGAACAATCCAAGAGGTTCCTGGAATGTGTGGAGGATAACTTCCTCACACAGCTGGTAAGTGAGCTGACCAGGGAAGGTGCCCTCCTGGATCTGCTTCTTGTAAACAGGGAAGAACCTGTGGGGGAAGTAAAGGTTGGAGGCCACCGAGGGCACAGTGATCATGAGATGATTGAGTTTTCAATCTTTGGAGAAACAAGGGGAGGGATTAGTAAAACCTTAGACCTCCTGAGAACAGACTTTGACCTGTTCAGGAGACTGATTGACAAAGTCCCTTGGGAGGTTTCCTTGAAGGATATAGCAGTCCAGGAAGGCTGGACATACTTCAAGAGAGACATCTTTAAGACACAGGAGCAGGCTGTCCCTGTGTGCTGAAAAACAAGTAGGCGGGGAAGGAGACTGGCCTGGCTAAATAGGGACCTTTGCCTGGATCTCAAGAACAAAAGGAGAGTCTATGACCTTTGGAAGAGGGGGCAGGTCTCTCATGAAGACTATAAAGATGTAGTGAAGCTATGCAGGGAGAAAATTAGGAGAGTCAAGGCACATCTAGAGCTGAGCCCAGCTACAACTGTTAAGGATAATAAAAGATATTTCTATAAATTCATTAACAACAAAAGGAGGATTAGGGAAAAATCTCCATCCTTATTGGATGTAGAGAGAAACATAGTAACAAAGGATAAGGAAAAGGCTTAGGTGCTCAGCATCTACTTTGCCTCAGTCTTTAGCAGTGGAACTAGCTGTTCCCTGGACAACCCCCCTCATGAGCTAGGAGACAGGGAGTGGAAGCAGAATGTGGTCATATCATTGCAAGAGGAAGTGGTCAGGGACCTGCTACACCTTGGATGTACACAAGTCTATGGGACCGGATGGGTTACACCCAAGGGTGCTGAATGAGTTGGCAGACGTGCTTGCCAAGACACTTTCCATTATTTACCTGAAGTCCTAGCTAACTGGGGAGGTCCCAGTGGACTGGAGGGTAGCAAATGTAACAGCCATCTACAAGAAAGGCAGAAAGGAGGATCCAGGAAACTATAGACCTGTCAGTTTGACCTCAGTACCAGGGAAGGTCACGGAGCAGATCATCTTGAGTGCCATTACAAGCCATACAGAGGAGAACCAGGGGATCAGGTCCAGTCAGCATGGGTTTATGAAAGGGAGGTCCTGTCTGACAAACCTGATCTCCTTCTATAGCAAGATGACCTGACTATTAGACAAGAGAAAGGCTGTGAATATTGTCTACCTAGACTATTGAAAAGCATTTGACAGTGTTTTCCATAGAATTCTCATGGAAAAACTGGCTGTGCGTGGCCTGGATGAGCATGCAATCTGCTGGCTCAAGCACTGTCTGGATGGACGGGCCCAAATTGTGGTGGTCAATGGAATTATATCCAGCTGGTGGCCGGTCACAAGTGGTGTTCCTCAGGGCTTAGTGTTGGGATCTCTTCTGTTTAACATCTTTATTTATGATCTTGATATGGACATAATGTGTATCATCAGTATATTCGCAGATGATACCAAGGTAGGTGGAAGTGTTGATCTGTATGAAGATAGGGAGGCTCTACAGAGAGAATTGGATAGATTGGATAGTTAAGCTAATGTTAATGGTATGAGTTTCAGCAAGGCCAAGTTCCAGGTCCTGCACTTGAGCCACAACAACCCCATGTAACACTACAGGCTTGGGGAAGCATGGCTGGAAAACTATCTGGTAAAAAAGGACGTGGGGGTTCTATTGACAAGCAGCTGAATATGAGCCAACAGTGTGCCCAGGTGGCCAAGAAAGCAATTACATCCTGGCTTGTATTAGAAACAGTGTGAGCAGCAGAGTAAGGAGGTCACTGTCCCTCTGTATTCAGCACTGGTGAGGCCACACAAGTATTGCGCCCAGTTTTGGGCACCTTAATACAAGAGAGATATTGAGGTGTTGGAGCAAGTGCAGAGGAGGGCAATGAAGCTGGTGAAGGGTCTGGAGAATAAATCTTATGCAGAGCAATTGAAGGAGCTGGGACTGTTTAGTTTGAGGAAGAGGAGGCTAAGGGAAGACCTCATCACTCTGTGCAACTACCTGAAAGGACATTGTAGAGAGGTTGGTACTGGTCTCTTCTCACAGGTAATCAGCAATAGAACAAGAGGGAATGGATTCAAGCTGCAACAGGACAGGTTTAGACTGGACATTAGTGAAAAATTTTTCACAGAAAGAGTAGTCAGACACTGGAATAAGCTGCCCAAGGAGGTGGTTGAGTCACCATCCCTGGATGTGTTTAAGGGTAATTTAGATGTGGTGTTGGTGGACATAGTTTAGGTGTGAACTTTGCATAGTAGGGTTAATGGTTGGACTTAATGATCCCAAGGGTCTTTTCCAACCTAAATGATTCTATGCTTCTACAAATCAAACTTGTCTGTATTCCCATGTCAACAGTGTGGTCACAACTTAGTAGTCAAGGTGGAGCCCTAGCCAGAGCAATTATAAGCAAACTGAGCGCTGTGGTGCTTGTATGTCCCAGGGCAGGGTATATAAATTTCTTCACCTTTCATGCCATAGCCCACCTGTAAGTTTCTGATGAGGATTCCCAAAGAGAATTCAGAAAAGATCGGTGAAGATTGAAAGGGTGGAGATCAGTTTGTCTGGAAAAGATTGAAATTAAGTTCCAAGATGGGATGTTAGACTTGCTAAGTTTAGAGTTTGATGTTAAAGAGTGCAGAGAGAAAGGACCAAAAGAATAATAGCTATAGTACTATGGGGTGAGTATAGCAGGCAAGCATATTAGGGAAGAAGTTGAAGAGATGAAAATTTAGAATAACTGAGAGCTCATAAAAAAATGTCACTTTATTTGCAGATAAAAATACATAACTGTGGAAATATTTCTGGAAAAAAGTAATGGAACACAAGTTATAAGGAAATTTTGAAGTATAGTAAGCCAGGCACAAAGTGTGTCACTAGCAGAGGTAATAGTACACTATCAGAAGTCTTCCCCCTTTTGTGACTCTCATATGCATGGAAGATGGAGCATTTTACCAAGCTGAGTAAATGCACTGCTATTCAAAGCATTACAGCTGCATTCCATGGCTATTTTACAATAAATTGGTATTTACATTTGCAAACAGAAATTTGTTGGAAATCTCACACTTTATTAGAAATAGTTTAATACAGGTATGCATTCAGATGAGTGGTCTTGCTACCCAGATGTGCTTCCTGAAGTTTTCTCCATACCTATGTAGAGGCTGATTATCCATCTAAATCTTTCCTGACAGTAGTTATTTGGAAAACATTAATCACCTTTGTGAAATAGCAACCAGTAATAAGCTGAACAGAAAGGTTCAGACACTGTGAATAGTTAAAGATTATTTCCTTTACACTGTCCTTCAGGTCCTTCAAAACACTTGGCTGCAATTTCAGTTTATACCTCTCTTCTACCTGCAAGTATACTTGCATCATTTGGAGATAATAGCATTTTAAGATGACAAAGCCTATTACTTTTCAAGTGAGTATTCCTTCCATACCTTCAGCAGAGTCTATAGAAAGGAATAGTTTGTCATGCTACTAGTTTAGGACCTATTTATGTGTCACCTATAGAAATGCAATGCTATTTGTGTTTGAAGTATACTGATTTCTGTTAGATACTGAAAAAGATAGAGCCTGCAGAAGCTGGTATTAGACTCCAATACTTGTTGATGTCAATGAACATTGAATGTTCAGCATCATATTAGGCATCAGTGACACATCATATCTGATCATGTGAGTAGTGCTTGTCAGCACTCTATTTTTTGTGTTGAATATATAGCTCTACATTTTTTTTCAGTTACTTGAATGGTGTCCAATTCCTTTGGGTTCACTAAACATGATGTTGTCAAATAGAGTGACATCAGTTGTGTTTATAAGACATCTGTGTAGCTGCTCGCATAGCATCAGAGTATCAGTGACCAAATATATTTTGTTGCAGTGCCCAGCTGAGCAAAGAAGCATATAATCCCCAGAAGATGAAAGAAAAAGATGACTGAAATACACTTGTAAAAATTCTGGAAATTGTTCCTCGGAAGTTCCTATTCTCCTTTGTTATATAGTACTTGCATCACTTTGTTTTGCTTTTAGAGATGAAGACATTGCATTTGCAGTCATTTTTCCAGATACAGGTGAGTAAAGCCAGTGGACTGTTAGTCTTTGACATGAGTGTTTTGAGAAAACTTAGGGAAATTATCAACATTTCACAGCTATAAATTAGTTTTGCATTGCTGATGAAATCTTATTTCCTCTCTTATGCAGCCTTTCACTAGTAAGGACAGACTTCTCTCCCTCTGCATATAGTTTCATGATGGCAATATTCTGTATGCTTTTATGTGCAATTTTCTCCAAAGAGTTTGAGTTTATACTGTGGTTGTCTGTGCATTTTTCTAGGGTTAGGAAAAGACTTTCATACTGTGTTCTAGTTTCCTTTTTTTTTTTATTTTTATTTTTTTTCTTTTTTCCCCAGGTATACAGGGAGACTGTATTATTTTATTTTCTTCAGAAAATAAAAGTTTTGCAGTGGAAACATGAAAACTTTTAATTATGTCATATTAGGTACTGCAATGAATATAACTCTGTGAATCATTTGAGGTTTGTGGAATTGACATGAAATAACAGGAGCTTATAGCATATTTAGATCTTTTAATAGAGGCATCACAAATAAACCACTACAAAAGTTATCTAAATTAAGTGAGGTTTTACTGATGACTAATAAATAGTATCAAACTAATAGGTGTTGTAATTTTTTCTTTTTTTTTTTTTTTTTTTTCATGGGATTATCTCTTCTACACTTTTGTGGTGCAACAGAATCAGACATGTTATCCCAGAATTGTAATTTATTCTTTAAAAATCCCAAATATTTCTCTAACCTATTTTTTGTAACTTTGTAGTAAAGGAATGCTATACATTCCCTTAGTAGCCTGCTCCAGAACTTTATGCCTTTAGCAGTCTCTCCATGAACATAGTTACTGATTTTGCATCTGCTTCTGGACAGCACTACTTCAATATAAGCACTGAAGACTTCAAAACAGGCAGCTGTGGGATAACAGCCTCTCAGCCACATGGCATGTTATTTTAAAAATTGCTATTTTAAGATTAAATGATCAAAAAAATGCAGTGCAAAGTCTTAATAATCTTTCTAGTAGTTTTGTAACCAATTTATCTTATAATTCTTTGAGATTTATGCAGATAAATCTCTCTAAGTACATATTTGTTTACTGTTTGTAGCAGTCCCATTGTCACAGTGTTAGTGAGAATACAAGCATTCTGGAGAAGTTCCTTCTTCCAGAATTTAAAATATGAGCATACAACAGGGGACAGCACTTCTATGCAACCAATCTGAACAAAGTAACAGATGATTTGTTTCATTTCCACAAGTTTTATACAGAGGGAAAGTCCATTTGAAAGTTTAATGGAAGTGTTAGTGCCTAAGTGATAACTTGCAGCAGAAATATAGAAGGAAAATGTGGAAATCACTTAAAAAGTGTCAAAACTATAATTTGCTTCTTTCTCTTGATACACTACATGTAGTTTATCTACTCCACTGCTCCTATGGAGAAGAAAGTACAAAAGTTCAGGGCGTAACAGATTAATGAGACATTTGTAGCAATATAAATGAGGAGGTTAGGAAATCTACATTACCGTAAGCTCCAAGATGGATTAATGTAATTTCAGTTTGCAGCCTCAGATTTAATTCATCAGCATTTCCAGGAGAAAATGTATTATTAGGAATATGCTTTTAGAGAATTTTGGAGTATGGTTATATTAGAAGTGTATAACTGGAGACATTTATTATAAATACAGATATTTATTATAAATATTTTTAAATTTCATAAAAAGTTGAATAGTTTCATAATGGAATATACTTCTTCTTTAACAACAAGTTGAAGTAAGGTCAGTTCTGGGTCTAGGTCTTGCAATATATGTGATACAAAAGTATGAAACTACGTGTGGTAAAAATTGCAGAGCTATAAAATTTAATTTCCTTCATCATATTTATATGACTGTTTTGCTTGCTCTTCAGAAACTTTGGTTTGAATATTTTGTCTTAATCTTCTCAAATTCTCAAAGTCAAAAGCTAAAAAAAAATAAAAATACATTTTTTATTATGAGGTACAATAGAATATTTATAGCACACTGCTGATACTTGTGCTGTATGAAAAGCTCCAATTTAGAGGAGGATTTAAGAACATATTTAAATAATTTGCTGAATAGGAATGGATTCATATACACGTGTAAATGTCAGTGTTATTTTTCTCTCTTGATTTGGTGTATATTAGACCTGAATACTATGAGGCAAAACTGCAGTTCAGTAGTGTAAAAATTAATTTAATTTAACATATGAATACAGCTAATATGAAAAGTGTCCTTCTTTTAGGGACATACTTGTGTAAAGATAGGAAACAAAATAATCTATTTGTGAAGAGAACTAGGCCCTTTCTTGGCCACTTTCTTTCCATTTGTCTCTACTTCCCAAACCACAGCTCTGTGGTAGTCCTTACTTTAGTAGCTCCCTTTTTAAACCACATCTGTCAGTTTAAGCCCTTTTATATAAATATTAATGTTGTCCACAATAAAGATGATCATTTCTGTGCTGTTAGCAAATTCAATGGTTAACAATATAGTCAGACCATTACAAAATATAAGACAGGCAAGATCAAAAATCCAAAGATGTCATTTCACCAGAAATGAATGCGTAAATTAGCTCCTGGAGCTTTTCTTTTTTCTTCCCAAGCAAAATTAAGACAAGAACAAAGACTTCTACCAGAAGTAGAAGTTTGTGCTGGGATAGGGAAATAGAAAATACTATTCAACATTTAGATTCATTGTGTTATCTCTCCAAGCAGTGAGGGAGGAAAAGAAAATACTAGAAAAATCTGCCTTTTCTTGCCAGGATCTTGAGGTATTATAGCTATGTGCATTTCTTATTTGTGAGTAAATTAGTACTAGCCTTTTCATGATATATGGACATAGGAAACCAGACTTCTGAATGTCACTGAGTGTACCTCTCCACATAAACTTTCAAAAATCTGAGTTATGAGTCTTTGTTGGGTTTGGTTTTGTTTTGTTCTTCTTCCATTAAAATGACAGGTTCTTTATATCTAGATATATAGATAGTGACTTTTTTGGTATGCAAAAACATCTAGCAAGATCTGGAAAAAGGAACATGAGTGTTATTATGCACAAAAAACCTAGACAGAAAATACTGTATTGGTATACACTTTTTTTTTCTAGATGAAATATTAAAAGATGTTCTTCTAAGACTATCTTAAGTAAAAATAGTAGAAAAATCTTCTGAATTATTATGTGTTGTATGTTTTTTCTTTTGCCCCTTTCCCTGTGTTACTAAAATGAAAAAATAAACAAAACTCCCTGTAAGCATCCAGGCTTTTTAAAAAGCTGAAGTCTTTTAGACAATCTAAATAAAGAGGTATAATTCTATAAAATATTTTCTGCGGTTACTGGTGGTTTTTGCAGCCTTTCAATAAGAAGGGGAGCTGTACAATCTTAAATACCTGTATGAATCTGGTGCTGCCAGCAGTTTTAAGCAGAGATTCTAGTCAGAGGAAACATAGGAAGTTAAATTTTTTCTATAATTTGGACAGGAATAAAATTGAGATCTTATGCTGGTGACTCATGGCTTTGATCACAAATTGCAGTTTCCAAAGGCAAGACACTTAAGGCAAGACAAGAGCTCATCACATACTGCGAATACCTTTCCAAGTTTATCCCAATTGTTAAGAAATTAATTGAAAAGTGGAAGCCTCAATGACATCAAAACTCTTGGAAGGGAGTAGATTGCTTTTTGTGATAATAATTTAATCAAAATGGCAGCTTTTTATCATTGTTGAGATATTAGCTGTTTCCTCCATACATACTTGCTTTTCAAAATGAACAGAAGTAGATACAGCAATGCTTTTGGCAAAGGGTGTGGTACCTTTAACACCTTCCTCTGAGAGTTACTGGAGAGGAAGGCAAGGGTAAGAGGGTGTAGACATTTTGCACCATTCTTGAATCACACATAAGGCATGGATGGCTAAGCATCCTGGGACTGAAAAGTGAAAACAATATGAATTCCTTGCAAAGGGATCTGATATGACCCACTGCCTTAATTTGTACATCATTGTTCCGAGTGTAGTCTTTGAAGTGAGGTAAGGAAAGACAGTGTATTCCAATCCCCTTTTTAAAATATATATATATATATATATATCAGCTAATTTTGAACAGACAGGAAGCAATAGGCAGGATTAGGGGATGCCTCTGGCACAACTGTTTTACTCATTCTATCCTTCTTTCTGTGACTATTTCAGTGTGGAGAGCCTTAGGCTAATCAATCAAATTGCAACCTACAAGAATAAATTTAGCTTAGTTAGCTTTGAAAACTGTCATCTGATTGTAGTCATCAACATCTTAAGGATATGAATTCTGAGCTGACTTCCAGTTACTTGTTCTCTTTCCTAAGTATCAGCATGATATCCAGCAGACCATTACAGACCAACAGACCATTACAGACCAACAGACCATGGTGAGGGTGATAGAACATTGCAAAAGGCTGCCCAGGGAGGTGATGGAGTCTCCTTCTCTGGAGGCATTCAAAACCTACCTGGGTGCATTCCTGTGTGACCTAATCTAAGTGATCCTGCTCTGGCAGGGGGATTGGATTGATCAACATTCGAGGTCTCTTCCAATCCCTAACATTCTGTGATTCTGTGATACATTCTCTTAAGGTATAGTCTTATTATATTTAAATGATCTACAGAATACAATTGTTCTTAATTGAGACTTTAAGAATCTTTTATGAGCCCTATTTAAACTTCCTGATTTTAGTCATTGCATAACATTATGCTGATAAAAGAAAGATTGTACTGGTTTAGTCAGTTCTGTTTTCTAATGCTGGCAAATAAGGAGTTAATAATGAATCATATAGCAACCTCAAAAGGTTAGCATTTCATTCTTCTCTATAACTTCCCAGGTTTCATCCCTGTATTTATTGCCAGGAGAACTAGAAATTTCTGTAGGAATCATTGTTGCCAATCACCTGTCAGTTGGCCTTATTCAAGACAGCATTTCTAACAAGTTATTTCAGTGCATGGGATGTTTCTGCTTGACTTAGAATAGATCATAAAACACATAACTTAGCAATACCAGGTGGTATCACCAGGCTGGTGATGATTTTGGGATAGGTGGCCATATACCCCTTCAGTTGTCTCTTTTCTGTATACACAAATATTCTATAACCAAAACAAACTGTTTTTTAATCTTCTTTTGAGACTGAAGATCATAACTGCAATACTTAAAACATGGGCACATCATAGATATTTATTTACGTACATTCCAGTTTTGACTATTCCTTTTCTAGTAACTCCAAAAACTAATTGCTTTTTTATTACTACAGCTGAACTGTATTTAATGAACTTCATTCCTAATATGCAGTAATGCTGAAATCCTGTCTCTTGAATCAGTTGTTTCTTGTTTGGGGTGTGGGAGAGAGTAAAGATTTTGAGATGAATCCTGGTCCTTCTTCCCCTCCTCTCAGTCTTTTCTATCTTCTTAAGTTTTGGTGATGGACAGAAAAACAGCAGGGCAGGCAGGCTACGATTACCTTAATTTTAAGGGTTAATTTAAAATTTATAAGGTGCATAACCTGTAGCAGGGGCATGACTTGCAGTTTGTTTAAAATGTCACAGAGATACAAGACTTCAATGATACAAAAATATCTGTTCTAGTGATTTTGTAAAAAGAGGTGCCCTTTGATGGATTGCCATCTTGCTTATCTATGTGCATGCTGACTTGTCCAAAGAACATTGTTAGATAGTCCAGGAAACATTCTTTTTATAAAGGCTTCTCTGACAATTCCCCCTCATATTCCCATTATAGTTTATCTTTTTATAACTTGTTAAAAATGTAAGTCATATTGCAGAGAAACTCAATTCTCTTTTTCATTTGCTAACTATTTGCATAACTGAATTGACTTATTTTTCTTCATAGATAGCTAATGTTACAGGCTTGCCTACATTAGGAAATTAGTTCATATGTTGAAAAAGTTAAATTATTAATGGTTCAAATAGCATGGAAAGCAGGAAAGAAAAAAAAAAACAAGCTAATGAAATCTTGATATGTTTCAATACCAGGAGAAACTAAAGCAAATTCAGCTTAAAGGCATAATATTGCTGGACTCAAAATCATTATAAAAACATGAGTAGAAAAGGAAAAAAAAAAAATTGAACAGTCAGGAGATGAACAAAAATAATATTTCAATTAAGAGAAAATTTTGTAAAATAGCAATGTAGACAAAATGCTATAAATTGAGCATTTTTGTTTGCATAGCTTCTGCATATTTCTCTTTAAAGACATAGTAGGGTAGCAGCAAAAGTCCCCAATTTCGTGGCTTCTTCTGGAGAAGGTATTATGTGAAAAGATAAAGGAACAGTAGGTAAAGCACACCAGAAGCAGTGGAAAATATGTAAGTTCACCAGTCTCTAAAGGAAGCTCCATCACTGTGTGACTGTAATGCTTGGATGGGTAGGCACACACCACGCTGATGGATCCGGCTGCTCAGACATGAGCAGCCAACACTTCATGGAGCTGCCTGGGGAAACCACAAGAAGAGAAACTGCCTCACATGGGGGTTTTCCTTTTAAAGGGAGTCATATTTTGAGAGCAGTATAATGTGCTTGAGATTAATAATTTTTGCTAAAGGAAACAAACAAACAAAAAAAGCTACAATACTTAGTTTTGAAAAGGGTCAAAGCATGTTAAAAAGAAGAAAAACCAGTCAACTAAAAGATGTAAATCTTTGTGGGATGGAGACTGAGGGAATACTACATATGGAGGAGAAATTAAAAAAAAAAAAAAAAAAAAAGCGTAAAGATATCTGTCATTGCTAAATAGCAATGTCAGGGCTCTGATTGCACCACGAGGTTTTAATTGCCCTCATGAACAGAGTTAGCACCCACAGGGGCGGCCCCTGTGAGGACGACCCAGGGCTGCCCCGTGCCGGTCCCAGCCGGCTCCAGCGGCCCCACCGCAGGGCACAGCTGAGCCCCTCAGCCACGGGAAGGAGGGAGCCTCGGGGAGAGCCTGGCTAAGAAAGAGCAGAACGCTGCCCGGCAGCCGGGGCTGAGGGTAGCGGTGTCAGAAACGGCCCTGCGAGCCCCGGGGGAAGCGCGGGAGGAGGGCAGGAGGAGCTCCAGTTGCCCCAGCACAGATTCCCCTGGAGATGCCCTGGTGGGGCAGGTGTCTCCCTGCGGCCCGTGGGAAGGCCCCAGGCTGGAGCAGGGGAAAGTGTGAGGAGGAAGGAGCGGCAGAGAGGAGCTGCTGTGCGCTGACTGCAGCCTCCCAATCCCCATCCCCCTGTCCCACTCAGCAAGGCAGTGGAAGGTAGAGGAGTCAGGGATGAAGGAGTGAAGGTGAGCCTGGGAAGAAAACGTGGGATGGGTCAGAGGAAAGTGTTTTGTTTGGGTTTTTTTTGTCTTTGTATAATGAGAAAAAGAAATATTTTAAAGGACAGTAAATTAAATTATTTTTTCCAATTTCAAGTCTATTTTTCCCATGATGGTAACTGGAAAGTGATGTTCCTGTCTTTATCTTGACCTATGAGCTTTTCCAGCTTGTTTTCTTCCTCTGTCCTGTTGAGGAGGCAGAGTGAGAGACTGTGAGTTTGATCCATAGTAAAGCTTAACCAACCACACCTGAGAATCCTCACTTTGGACCCTCCAGGCATGGCTCCTCAGGCCATTATGCTGAGAGCTCCATTTTAAAATCAGGACTGGCATTTAGTCCTAGCCTGAATTACATTGTGTTTTCCCGATTTGTAGTCCTAAATCCTGAAGGCACTTCACACCTGCATCATGGTCTTGCTTTCAGTTCTGTCAGGGGGAGGACTCTTCATGTTCTTCCCTTGCTCCAGTTTGGAGTGCCTTCCACAGTACACAGTCCTCCATGAACTTTTCCAAGGGTGGAGTTCTTCTGCAGCAGACTGCTCTGGCATGGGTCCCTTCCACAGGGTGTAGTCATTCAAGAACAGACTGGTCCAGCATGTGTCCCCCCACAGGGTCACAAGTCCTGTCAGCAAACCTGTTCCAGTGTGGGTTCCTCTCTCTCCATGCGTTCACAGGCCCTGCCAGGAGCCTGCTTCCAGCACAGGGTCCCAGCATCCTTCAAGCATCTACATGCTCCAGTATGGGGTGCTCCACAAGGTGCAGGTGGATATCTGCTCCACCATTAGCCTCCACATGCTGCTGAAGACAGCCTGCCTCATCATGGTCTTCACCACAGAGTGCATGGTAAGTCTGCTGCAGTGCCTGGAGCACCTTCTCCCTCTCCTTCTTCATAGACTGTCGTGTCTGCACAGTTGTTTCTCTCACCTATTCTCACTCCTCTCTCCTGTTTGCAAATTCTACACAGCTTTTTTCACTCCTTCTTAAATAGGTTATCCCAGAGATGCTACCAACATCACTGATGAGCTTGGCCTTTGCCACCAGCAGGTCTGTCTTGGAGCTGGCTGTCATTGGCTCTATCAGTCATGAAGAAGTTTCTCACAGAAACCTCTCACAGCTTCTCCCAAAAACCATCCCTGTAGCCCCCTTGATACCAAAACCTTCCCAGGTAAGCCAAATATAGCACTATATTAAGTCTGAAGAGTCTCGGTACTAACACTTGACAGGCTTGCTTTGTCTGACCTTCCCTTAGCCTAGAGCTCTATTTTACCTTGCTTACTTATTATGGCAATTGTTGAACAAGTGACTATTACTTAGTTTGTTTAATGCAGTTTTGTATGACTTTTGCTTTGTATTGATTGTGTGTTGCAGTGCTATTGTTATATTAACTTATAATTTATGTAAGTAATAGATGGTAAGTAGTTCTGTGTAGAGTGGGTTACATGTGATGATAGAATGAAAATGTAGCTTAGAGGGGTACAGGTGTGGGCTGACAGCAAAAGCTTTGGAGATGTGGGCACATGATCAGACTAGGGTCCAGGCCTATAGCAAATGATCAGTAGTCAATTACTGGCCACTAATGGAATGCGCAAAAAAAAAAAAAAAAAAAAAAAGTTTTAGAGCTAACAAAGGGAACAAAGAATAAGTATTTTTCATATGTAAGGCATGTCACATACATCAGATCCAGCTATAACAGAAATGGAGGCCAGCAAAGAAAAAGCATGGTACAGTGGGTGTTTGAGAGTATGTAAAAATAGGCCACAATGAATGATGTGGAAGAAGTAACACTCAACATAGTAAATGTCCCTCCTATTATAAGGGAAAAACTACTTAGTTCACCTAGCTTGCTAAACTGTGATCAGAGCATACACTTTTATTCATAACGCTTATTCATACACTTAGATCAACCAGCTATCATTAATGTCACAGAACAAAACCACCAACCACCAGAGATGAAAACAAAACTAACTACAATTTATTGCAAGAAACAAGTGTCCATACGGTTTACACACAAGTTCAGATGCCATCAGGGTTGCCTCCCACTTAGCTACAGAATAGCTTCCAAATTAAGCATGCACTGTACTGCTACAATGGTCACCTAAAAGCTTTTAGGTGTTACATGGGATGGAGGGAAGGGGAGGATCCATAGCATACATTTACTCACCAGTTAGAGTACTCAGCCTTGAGGAGTATCTGTGGTAGGCATTCCTTGCTACAGGGAGGACCCAAAATGGCCTCTGGCAAGACTCCATTTATAGCTAAATCAGACTGGGTTTCAGGGTCATATATAGTAACACAAGAAACTTCTCTGGATGCAGGTGCTTCATCAGCTGAGAGCCTTGTCCAGCAACTGAAGGGGCCTTGCCTATCCACTGAGGTGTGTACATGACAGTAGTCACTGGGATGTGCTGTAGCTTAGCTCTCAGTTTCTAGTGGTGTCAAGGTGGGTGCAGCTGCCACAATTGATTTATCCATTGGGCATTAATATCTGTTGTACAACAGATAAGCCAGAATACTAAGCACTTCAGAGGTGTTAATAAACACAAATATTTCTATAACTAAACCCCCAAGATTCTAACCACACACATTTCTCCCACAGGACACTTGGGGTGGGGCTGGGTGCTAGATGCTTAAGGCCTTCCATGGGGTGGCTGTGCTGTTTGCCATAGGCAGAGTTTATAGTGACAGCAGGATGAGTAATACCATTTCTACTCTAAGGACAGTAGAAGGGTGATAAGGAGATCTTTGACTCCTTTGTTACAAATTTTCATTTCTTCTAATTTCTCAAGTGAAGTCTTCATTTTTTTTTTTCAAAAGTATGTTTGAAATTTCCCATATACTGTTTGATTTGATGATATTTATCTTACTTTTTAACATCTGATGATGATTCTCAGCCATAGTATTTAATATGATCATTTTCAAGCAAGCACCTTCCTGACAGCTTTGTCATTTTGATCTGCATGCACATATCGTGTACTCTCATTCTAATCCTACCTGTGTTGTTATTCAGTGCATTTGCCAAGGGAAGGCTGTGTGAGTATGACCACACCAGTCAATAATTCAGGATGCTCATAATTCACCATAATAATACCCATATCTATTCTCAAGGAGCACAAGATTGATTATAACAGAAAAAGGGGCAGATAGAGTGAAACCTGTTGTAAAGGAGCTTTCTAGTCTTATTGTTGAGAACTAGCAATACTTGGAGCACTTGGAGAGTTTCTTGTAAAGAGAATAATAAATAACTCTTTAAACAGATTGTTGATAGCTTAATCAGAGTACCAGTACATTTGTGCCTTTGCATGTAAGGTGTACTACTTCATCCCATATAGATTGCATGGGATAATTGATATGGTACCTCCAGTTGTAGCTGTAATCTGGATGCATCACAGGACCAAAAGCCCTTAAAACACCATAACCAAATTATATAAAAAAATAAATCGGGAACAAAATGTTTGAACTGCTGTCTATGATGTAAATAATGTCTCCCTTGAAACTAGTTCACTTCCAGAAGACCAAATGGTAAAATCATAGAATCGTGGAATGGTAGGGGTTGGAAGAGACCTTGGGAGATCAAGTCCAACCTCCCTGCCAGCGCAGGTATACATCCAGGCAGGTCTTGAAAGTCTCCAGAGAAGGAAACTCCACAACCTCCCTGGGCAGTCTGTTCCGGGCTCCATCACTCTCACAGTAAAGTTTTTCCACATGTTAAGGTGGAATTTCCCGTGTTCCAGTTTGTGACCTCTCGTACTATCACAGGGCACCACTGAAAAGAGACTGGCCCCTTCTACTTGACACCCACCCTTGAGATATTTGTAAACATTAATAAGATCCCCTCCCAGTCTTCTCTTCTCTAGGCTAAACAGTCCCAGCCTTTTCTCATAAGAGAGAAAAAGTGATGCCAATTTTCACAGGGGATTCCAGGGGAGATGAGTCAAGCAGATAAATGCATAGGTGCCGTGCTAAGCTCAAAGATGCTAAGCAGTCATGGACCTTCTGTGAATTTTTGGTGCTGATATGTAATTTCACTAAAAATGATTCTTTGACAACTTTTTAACAGTCTTATGTAAGTAGTTTAGAATTTTTTTTTTCATACTCTTGTTTCTGTCTCAGTGAAAGCACTTTAATCTTTTAAGTGCTATTCTCCAGTGTGTGTGAGAGTGAGGAAAGAAATCACTTGATCTTTCATTCCATACTGTGGCTAAAGCACATTACTGACAGTAATCAAATCCTAAAAACAGTAACTTGAGTTGTGTTTTTTAGCAAGTTAGGTCTATTTTAAGCACATTTCTTAGCCTAAAATCCACTGTCAGTAAAGAGAACCAATGTTCTTTAAAAGTTATTCAGAGAACAAAGATGTCCTAATGAGCATTTTATTTGGGGTCTCTAATCACTCTTTGGTGATCACAGAGCTACTGCTGGTAATCCGCTGGTGAAATACAGGGACTTTGGTAAATTTCAGGCTATTGCCATAGAGCATCCTGTGTCATATCAAATCACTGCCTCTCATCTGAGCAATGTACAGAGACACACATCACCTCTCTCATGAGTTTCATCTTCCCCTATCCCTGACCCTCTTAGGAATTGTTGCATTGGCTAATTTACATAAAGGTGTGAGTACAGTGCCCTCTTTCTAACAAAGACAATGAATCAAAGAGAAATATCTTGCATTTGCAACAACAGCTGTGTAGTTCTTTGTTAGGGGAAGAATGAGTTCCACAGGCATGGATTCTTCCTGCTCCCAGGTGGTTTTGTTTATTCAGAGTACAGTTGTGGAGCCCCATCCAGCATAGGGATTATGCTGCTGCCACTGCTTTTACGAGGCCACAGGTTTTGTGCCAGTTAGGTTAACTGCATGAGCCTCAGGACCTGTCAGGCTTTGTTTGGATTTGGCCTGCTTACAGGTTTGTTTTGGCTTGTTTAGCTGTAACAGCCTGTTGGACTCACACCTATTTTCTTCCTTGGCTCTTTTTCCATGCTGTTTGTTGGAAGCACAAAACAACTGAAACTGCAAAACTCAACACTGCTGATAAACATCTGGTGACCGGGATAGACACAGAGGTTGGGTGAAGATCCATTCCTCTGTATTCTCATGGAACCAAGGAAGAGTGGTGGAATGCAGTGAAGGCTGCTTATCCCATTCTCACATATATCACAGCAGTTACTTGCTTCTTGCAGTAGTTACCAAGGAAGTCATAAATGTGCCACTGCTAAATGATGACCATTAGGAACAGTGGCTTTGACAACAGTCCCACCCTCACACTTTGCTCAATAGTAGTGAACAAGGTATAAATATGACCCATATTTTGGACTTAATTTGTGAGGTATTCGACACCAAGTCAGGTCAGGGACAGATGGGTTTCTTCTGCTCTCCCTCCCCAGAAGTGATGCCTTTTGGTAGGATTTGCAGCCTTGGCGATGTTAAGTGGTCTTCCCAGGAGATTACAATTGTGATTACAATTGTGTGTTTTGAAGCTATACAGCAATGCTGCAGTTCTGTGCATTTATCACCAGCAATCTTAAAGAATCTGTATATGTTGCAAGTGTAAATAAACTGTACTATTTATGCATCTGACTGCTTCTTGTAAATGCAACTGGACCTACAGTGGATGGGCTGTTTGTGCATTTGGTATCTGACCTATAGCCACAGACAATTAAATTGGCATATCTGTTAATAACAACTTATTATTCTCTGTAAAATTGAGGTTTAGGGTCAGGGCTGTCTGCTAGACCTATAACAGATGCTCTCTATTAACTCCCCTCCCTCCCCAAAGGGGAAGAGAAAGAGAATAAGGGAGAGACACTTATTAATTAAAAAACTAGAACAGCTTTAATGAAAATAATAATAATAAAATGGAATATATAAAAATATACACAAAACCAGCATTGAACCCACTCCTCTCCAATGGCAATTATGTCACCAGCACCAATGATACTGTGGAGCAGGCACTGGGGAAGTCCCAGACTGGGTCCAGCAGCAGATGGAAACTGCATTCAGGATCTGGATTATGAAACTGGATTCAGGAATACATGGATTGGGATTGAAGGCAAAGAGGACAGAATCCTCCCTGGATGTTGGCCATTGAAGAGGAGAGCTTGACTGCTGTGATGCCTCAGATTTATACTGAATATGACATACATGGGATGGAATACCTCACTGGTCTGTTTAGGGTCACCTGTCCTATCTGGTCCTCCCTGCAGGTGCAGCCTTTTACTTTCTTCACCCCTCCAATGTGGTACACAAGATTTAGCAGTGACTTTGGTCTGCACACCAATCCTTGCTGGTAATGCCAAACGTAGAGACTTATCATGGCTAGAAGCAGACACTGTCTGTAAAAATCTTCTATTAACTTCAGAGAGTTAATAGAATCAGAAGAGACTTAGCTGAAAAGTAAAATCACTGAACAGAGTAAATTCTGTTCTAACTCAAACCAGGACAAAAATGAACCACATATAGCTTTAGAATAGAATGTAGAACTAAGGAGACACCTTTAATGTAAAAGTAAGGGTGAGAGACCCAGGGATATAAACAACTTGCCAACGCCCAGCTATTTTTCAGGAGGGGAATGTTGCCTTGGAAGCTGGGCAAAACCAGTTTCAGAGATAACAAAGGGAACAAAGAGCAAGTATCCAACCTAAACAGCATATACCTTAGTCAGTCAGGGTACAATGTGTAGCTGCAAGATAGTGGGGGGGGGGGGGAACAGCAAGGTGGAGTACATTAGTGAACACTTAAAATGACATAAAATGTTCTAAAGTTACAAATAAGAAACCATCAACATTGTAGTCCTGCTGCAGAAGGACTTGCCCTTGAAAACACTTCAAGTCTTAAGCTGATGGGAATTCAAGACCAGTAAGTAGTTTGGATGCAACAAATTAGTAACTACAGTTGACCTTTGCACATAAAGTAGGCTGCTATTTTCTATTGAAGAAGTTGAGTTATAAAGACCCAGTTCTTGTTCTAGGACAGCAAAATCACAGAGGGAAGGAAAAAAAATAGTTGCTTTTTTAAGTTCTACTTGTAGAATAACTTCTGCCTCCTTTGAACCACTAGAAGTAAATACCACTTGAAGTAGACTGTGCTGATTTTCACAGTGCTATTCTAATTTATTTCATGATCTATGGTTTAAGGGAATAAAAACCAGACATTTCATCCAGTGCTGGCACAAAAAGTAGTTTGGTAAAATAAAACTAGTTTGAATATCAAATGATCACTTTATTTTTTCATTTATACATGTTTGTATTTTATAGGTATTTTATAGGTATACCTTTAGAAATCTCTGTTTTCTGTGAGCAGACAATGTCGTTGGTTTAGGAGTCTTCTGTGGGAATCTGTATGAGAAGCAGTTATTCCATGGGTATAAAACTTCTGGCAGCATTAAGATGACCCCATAAGCAGGTGCTATATTATGTAGATATGTGATTGAATTAATGCATTGAGATGAGCAAGACTGTTCATTATCACAAAGTGTGTATCATTATCTGTTTAAAGTCTGTATAAAATTTCAGTAAAAGCTTTGAGAATTTATTGGCCTATGTTAGAAAATGGGTTCCTTCCTTTTTTGTTTCAAAAACTGTAATCTGGGCTTTAGTAAACACTGAGCTAGTGTGCTATCTTCAGTTTCAGTTTGAACTCCCAGTCTTCACTAAATTGTTTTAAATATTAAGGGATACAACTTTTAGGCATAGCATTATTATTTTGGAATTTGGACTAAGGTATTTTATATTAAATTGTGTATTTAAGTGGCTAAAGTATGAATGACTTAGTAAGTGTTTCCTAGGCACAGCTTACCAACTGCTTTGTTAGTTAAAAACTGTTTCTATAGGGCATTAGATTCTTCACTGCACCTAAATGGAGCTAGAGTTTTGTAAGAGAAATAATATTCATAAAAGTCATGATTCATGTAAGCAGAAAGAAATAACAAATGCTGCCTGTCATATCCTGATAGACTTATATGCTTACCGTGTTTCTATAAAACAAAAATGGTAAGGGGAATATATAAGTAATCAATTGCATACTGTTTGCTGTGCATCTGTGCAGGTGAGATTGGCAGTCACCTCCTGCTGTTGCAGCGAGGGGGTTTTTTTCCCCTTTTTTCTTTTCTTTTTTTTTTTTTTTTCCCCATGCCCCTAAATTCAATTCTAATCCCTACAGAAATATAAGCTAAACATTTTATTACGTGTTTCTTTCCTGCCATGCTATGATGTTGTTTATAATTTACTTCCACTACATGAATTTAGTATTTTTCTTTAGGGTTAATACTGACAATGTACATTGCTAATGCATGCTGGGTGAACTTGTAGGGAATTCATTCATAAGATAAACTGACTTTTTTTTTTTTTTTTTTATACTATGGCACATTGTAAATATCTCATAGAGGTTTCATAAACTTGAAAGAAAAAGTCATTTGAAAATAAAATATTTGGTCAGAGACCTACCTAGGTCTTAGAATTTTCATAGGAGTATCGCTGTTTTCCCTATGATGGAATAAAGTCTAAACCAATTCCTTGAGCACATTTCCCTCTCTTCATTTTTTTACTTGTAGCAAATTTTTCCCTTAATGTTTATAAAAATAGGACAACTATACTCATTAACAATGGTGATTGCATAGTCTTACTTGAAAATTTATTTTAAGTTTCCTGCTAGTGAGACGACATTTTAAGCATCCTGTCCTGTAATTTAGTAAGTCCCCCAAATGATCCATTGTTTGTTTCTTCTTTCTCCCTTTCAGAATATTCCTTTGATACTCTTGGTATCTCTTTCCACAGATCTACTTGGCTGTAGATATAGGTTCACTTTCCTACAAAACATTCAAATTCAGAATATTTCAGAGTTGTTTCATTATCCATAACTACTGAGATTCATATCCTCTGTCATTTTTCCTCTCTCTTTCACATTTATGTTCACAAATAATAGTATTTCTGTAAAAATCAGAACAATAATTAAGATACAGTATGTAACTTTTTCACACATAATTTTGTACTAATTTTAGGCTACTGATTTAGAGTTTCTCTGAGCATCTTCAGAGTCATAACACAAAACTATGGTCATGGTTCTACTACTGCTTTATTTTTGAATAGTGACAACAGTATTTTTTATTTCTGAAATTTACCCACTTGCAAAATAAAAGAAATATTATTTCTTGTTTAATCTTTTTTATTATTTCTTGTCACTTATTTTCTGTCTTTATGGGCTCTTGCTTGACAGTAAAATATTTTTCCATAAAATCTGTGTCAAACTAGACCTTCAACTTATTATTCATATTCTAGAATATTAGGTATTAGGCCTGTTTTTCTTCAGCAGTTATGGAATTACCATGTTTCCCTTTACATCTTTCTCATTCCTGCTGTTATTAAACACTGTGTACGATATGGTCATGGCTGTGTTCAGTATGATTACATCTTTATTTTCATACCCTTTATTGTAAATTCAAACATCACACTAATTTGCAGTTCAAGAGAAATAAGGGTTTCTGTTACATTCAGAGTAGTAGTACTTACCAACTGTTGAAATCTCATCTCTTGGTCATAGAATCATAGAATAGCTTGGGCTGGAAAGGACCTTAAAGATCATCTCGTTCCAACGCCTTTGCCTTGGTCAGGGACACCTCCCACTAGATCAGGTTGCTGAAAGCTCCAGACTACATTGCCTTGAACAATTCCAGGGAGGGAACAGTCACAACTTCTCAGGGCAACTTGTTCCAGTGTCTTACCACTCTCATAGTAAGGAATTTCTTCTTAGTATCTGATATAAATCTGCCCTCTTTCAGTTTGAAGCTATTACCCCTTGTCCTATCACTAAGGTCTTTGATGAACAGTCCTTCCTCATCTTTCCTGTGGGGTCCCTTTAAGTACTGGAAGGCTGCTATAAGGTCACTCAGGAGCCTTCTCCAGGCTAAAAAACCCCAACTCTCAGGGGAGGCTCCAGCCCTCTAATTATCTTTGTGGTCCTCCTCTGGACCTGCTTGAGCAGGTCTTTCTTATGCTGACGGCCCTAGAGCTGAACACAGTACTCCAGGTGGGTTTTTTTTAGCTACAGTGTTAATGACTGTCATTTGCCACTCTAGCCTGAAATACTGTAGACTTCAATGTTGCTAGCCTTCTGCTTGTGCCATCTTTATTGTTTGTCAGGGTATACAACCTGCATGCGTCCTGTCTGCACTGTGCTTTGATATTATATAAAAAGCTACTGAGAATTGTTTGTTTGGTTTTGGTTATTGTTGTTGTTATATGAGTCTGACAAGGGAACGCAATTACATTTTCCTAGCAAACAGGTTTTTTTTTGCTTCTGAGATCTTGAGGGGTGGAAGGACAGGATGAGAAACAACAACTATCTTGCTTTTTCTGTCTGGTTGTTTTTTTAAATGATCTTTTCATATATCAATTGGATATTTATCAATGTGTGTATTGGGTCTGTTTCTCTGCCATCTAAGTGAATACACATGAAAATACATATCCTTTGCGCTAGGCTGTTCAGATACGTTTTTCTCCACTTACTATTTTGATGTAGCTTATTCTCCCTCAAGGATGTTCCAGGAAAATCTTTCGCTTGAACTTCTAGTATTTCTCATTCAACATATTCAAGTTCAAAACTCCCTATAAAAATTTTGTATTTTTCTTGGACTAGAGAGCAAACTTTTCCTATCAAAAAGTTATATGCTACTTTGGGGTTCTTACTTGTCTCCCTATATCCTGTCATTCCCGTCCTATTGAAACAACTAATACTCACTTTAAATTTAATTCAATGCTATTATAGCATTGGAACTTTAGGATTTTATTGGTGCCTTCTCTACCTACCACAGTACTAACTAATTTAAATTTTATAACTTCCATTTTACTTTATGAAATGCTACCTATGCCTATTCCTAACAAGAGAAAATTCATCTTTGTAAAACATATAAATATCTGGGACAAGGTTAGAAAATATCTGGGAATAATTCTAAGAATGTTATTGTTTGTGTCTTCAATACAGCATTAAGGTAGGCAGAAATGCATAGACTTAAAGAAGACCAGAAAGCTAAGGAAGAGCTTTAAGGACAAATAGATAATTCAGGAATTGGTTGGAGGAGTTACTTCACTGGGTATTAGAGAAGATTTAATATATCAGAAGTATAACAAGAGGGAAAAGGTATGGCTGAGTAAGGAAACACCATGACTGAAAAATTGCTGACAAAGTAGATAGTGACACTTAGAAGGAATATATTTCAAATAATGTAGTCTGTTTCTTAGAGGCAGGGCATAAATCAGATGTGTCTGAACTAAAGGTAAAGAATACATACCTAGGAAATATGCACACAAGACTCTAAACCTACTCCTGTAAGTTCTGTCTATCTTTTATCTTGTGTTTCTTTTTGGAAAAAAAACCTCAAGAACACACATCAGTAGCTCTTTATGATCTCATTATAGAGATGTACAGGCCCTTTAGGAGCTTTATGGAGCCTTTAGGAGCTACTGAGTTAGTTTGGGCCTTTTGCTGAATGTCCTGTCCTGGTGCTGCCTTGAGAGTGTGGGGAAGTGTGTCATTTCCTTTTATAAGAAAGACTGAACACGGCAGTCAAGGTGTTCATGTGGTGAGCACTTGAAATTGAGCTGTAATTAACCTGGTGGCTGCAGCTTCTATATCCTACCATGTAGATTCAGGTGAATATTTTGCTCTTTTGCTGTATACTGAGTTACAGAAGTTCTGATCTGTGTAAATTAATGCCACATCTGACAAAATATTTAGATTTAGAAAAGCCATACAGTCTGCATAGATGATTTTTTTCTTTTTTCTTTTTTTTTTAATGCTCTGAATGGAAGGGCTACAATGGGTGAGATGAATTTGCTTCTATTCTACAAAATAAATTTTTACTGGCATGATGAGTTTTAAGATCTGGCAAACTGGGTGTAATATGTAATATAACCCTCCTTTGAATGGGATTTTTAATCATGCTTAGAGCTATTCTCTAAAGGTGATAATAGCAGCTGGCCATACAATTAATATTAGCTGATCTGTAGAGTCTTCAGAGTTTTTGATTCATGTTTTAACAATTAGAACAGATCTCCATTCAGTACTTAGCTTTTTTACCTCGGTCTTCATTGGCAACCTCTCTTCCTACACCTCTCAAGTGGATGGACCACAAAATGGGGATCAGGACAACAGAGGCCCTTCCACTGTAAGAGATGATCAGGTTTGTGACCACCTGAGGTCTATGAGACCTGATGAGATGTATCCCAGAGTCCTGAGGGAATTGGCTGATTTAGTTGTCAAGACACTTTCCATGATATTTGAAAAGTCATAGCAGTCAGATGAAGTTCCTGGTGACTGGAAAAAGGGAAACATTGCACTTATATGTAAAAAAAAAAAAAAAAAAAAAGTAGAAAGGGGAACCCTGGGAACTGCTGACCTGTCAGCCTCACCTCTGTGCTGTGAAGTGTTAGGGGCTGAGTCTGCCATTAAATGAATAACAGACACTCTCAGTTAACCTCTCTCCCTACCCAAGGGGGAAGAGAATAAGAATAAGGGAGTAAGACTTAAAGTTTGAAAAAGAAAACTAAACCAGCTTTAATTAAAATAATAATAAAATGAAATATGTGCAAATATATACAAAACCAATATCAAATCCAAGCCCACTGATGGCAATTACATCTCTGTCACCACCAGTGCTGTGGAGCAGGCACTGGGGAAGTCCCCAACTGGACTCAGCAGCAGATGGGAACGGGATGCAAGGTCCTGCACCTGGGTGGAGGCAAAGCCTATTATCAGTCCAGGCTGGGGGATGAAGGGATTGAGAGCAGCCCTGCAGAGAAGGACTTGGGGCTATTGTTGGATGAAAAGCCAGACATGAGCTGGCAATGTGCGCTTGCAGCCCTGAAGGGCAATTGCATCCTGAGCTGCATCAAAAGCAGTGTGGCCAGCAGGTCAAGGGAGGTGATTCTGCTGCTTTACTCTGCTTTGTTGAACCACAGCTGGACTACTGCATCCAGCTCTGTGCTCCTCTGCACAAGACAGACATGAACCCATTGGAGTTGGCCCAGAGGAGGACCAGAAAAATTATCAGAGTGCTGGAACATCTCTCTTATGAAGAAAGGCTGAGAGAGTTGGTGTTGTTCAGCCTGGAGAAGAGAAGATTCTGGGAAGACATTATTGTGGCCATTCAATACTTAAAGGGGGCTTATAAGAAAGGTGAGGACAGACTTCAGTAGGGCCTGCTGGGACAGGACAAGGGGTAATGGTTTTAAACTAAAAGAGGGTAGATTCAGACTAGATATTAAGAAGAAATTGTTTACAATGAGGGTAGTAAAACACCGGAACATGTTGCCCAGAGAGGTGGTAAATGCCCCATCCCTGGAAATATTCAAGGTCTGGTTGGAAAGGGGTTTGAGCAACCTGATCTAGTTAAAGATGTCCCTCTTATTGCAGTGGGGGTTGAACTAGATGACCTTTAAAGGTCCCTTCCAACACAAACCATTCTATGATTCTATAGGCCAATTATAGGCTAATGAAAGGGTTTTTTCCCCCACCTTTCTATTTTTTTCTCTAGTGAAAACTACTCTTAGAACAGCTTTGATCTTCCAGCCTTTGGAGGCCCTTGCCCAGTGGCAAATTCTGTCACTCAGGTATGTCATTGACTGTAGGCTGAATGTGTTCCAAGTGTGTTGTGTTTAAAAGGAAAATCAAGAAGGTAGGCATTCAGTAAAGGATGTGTAGCTATGGGAAACATTTTGCATTTCTTGACTCTTTATTTTCTGCTGAAAACCTGAACCTGATAACCCTGAAGTGGGTTATCAGGTCAAGTTTATATAATCCTACGAAACTTCAACATATGAAGCATTTGATTTATCTTCCCTTACAGGATATCTCGGAAAAAAAAACACCAACAACCCACACCAAACTCTCTGTCATGATGGTAGACAAAAATAAAAAGCTTTTATTGTCACAGAGTCAGGTATTCACTGAGTAACATTGGGTTCTGGGGCCGCACTGAACCCTATGGTGTAAAGCATGCTAAAAGACTTTTCCTTCTCATCCTCTAAATTTTTATGTGTTGAACACATAATTCTCAGAGATTACTGAGGTCATGAAAAAGACATTAACTTACCTCCGTAGGTATGAGGCTGGGCCTAGTAGTTACTTTCTTGAGCCCTTAAATGGTATGTCATATCTTTGTGAAGAAATAATTTTCTGCTGGAATTTCCCCTAAGTATTCTAGTTTTCACTATTGACAACTGTGTTATCTCTGAAATGCCCGTCATCAGGGAATGACATCCTCAGTATAAATTGGAGGCAGAAAGCTTTTTCCATTTTGGAAACATTTCAGGTTGACAGAAAGCCTAGATTACATAAAAGCAGATAGAAGGTAATTGTGACCTTTGTATATTGCACAAAAGGAAAATAAAATACATCAGTGAACCTTGTCTTAAAGAAATTTGTTGCAGTGTTTCAGCTATGGTGAACTACTAATGTGATACAGTAGGAAATAAAGTCATATGTGTCACTGTGACTATATGCCTTATTATTTCCCTTATGTTATGCCCTTGGGCTCATTTTATGTTCAGAAGTTTTCAGTAAAGACTTTACTTAAATTTCAACTCTTAAACTATAATGTCACTTACCTCTGTCCAATAAAACTGAGTTAATAATGGGATAAATTCTGCATCTCTTGCCTGAGATCACTAACAATAGCTCTTCCTTAAAATTATGCTGGAGCGGTTAAAGAATCTAAGATGATTGGATTATTCTGCACTTGAACTGCTGCAAGAATGAAAGTTGCTGTTTTTCAAGCATTTGTGTTCTCAACCAAATAATGAGATGGCTCCTTGAAGCTAGGGATTACAAGGCACAGAAGTGCCAGCAACTTTTAATTGGAAGTGAGTTTATTTTCTGCAGCTGAAGAAAACCGAACCAGGTAATCTTTCTAGTACACATCATTAAATTGACCTCTGGGGTCATATACTGACATGGATAAGTATCTTTTCAAGTGTTCTTGTTATAAGATAAACTTGTTCTAGCTTACATATTATGGGTCTATATCTTTCTTTGCCTCTTACGATTTCCATTTTCTCTCCCTTTGGTATGAGAATATTTTGCTGCAATGTAAATTGCTGTAAAAAGCAGAAGTTTGGTAAAGAGAGAAGGAAGTTTGGTAAAGAAATGTTCCTAACAAAATTATGTCATTATCTTTACAAGTAATTCATGGGCCACAACATAAAGAATCATACAAATGTTGTACATAATGACTTTTTTTGAGGGGGAAGCATTTTAAGACTTTATTTGCATTATTATGACATGAGGATAAGGACAAGCAGTAAACTAGTTCTGGAGAAAAAGTAAAGCAAAAAGGGAATGTAAGAAATATATTTGAATGCCACAGCTGAGAACTCAATCATCCTAATATTTGACTGATTTTAGGTATTTTTTAGGCTAGGGAGTTCTAGTCAGGCATACCAGTGTAATGGTGTTATGAGTATTCCCTTGTTAAATCTATCATATCATATTCTTACTGTGAGAGTGGTTGAACACTGGCATAGGATGACCAGAGAGTTGTGGAGTCTCCATCATTGGAGGTATTCAAAACCAGACTGGACATTGTCCTGGGCAGACTCCTCTAGCTGACCATGCTTGAGCAGTTCAGTTAGAGTAGATAATAGAGTAGGCGTCTTCCCATCTCAACTATTCTGTACTCTCCGGCTTGAAAACAGACTAATGTTGCAACAGTTAAAGTGGTTAGGGGCTGCTGATGAATGTGGAATGTCCACAAATTCAACTGAATGATTGTGAATAGGTAGATGGGATATATGAAGTTAAATGAATGTGTCAAATAAGCATTATGGCAGATAGAGTCTTTTTTGTTTTCTGTTTATGGTGTCTCCCCCTGTTCCACCCCCTTCCTGTACTGCTAACCATGTGATCTGTTTAAAGCTGGCATTTAACCTCCCCTGTTTGTCATGGGGCAAAAGGGAGTTTTCCTGTTTCCTACCGTGTCCAAGGTCATGTAGAACCCTTTGGAGGAAAGAGGAAATGCAGCCACCTCAGGAGACCCTTTCAGTCCAAGGATGCTTCTGTTAGCTTCCTGCCCTGCTTTGGAAGGACACAATAACTGGGGGAGAGTGTTGTTTCTAGATCTTTTGGTTTTAATCTGTCTCAGGAGATTGGAGATTTTCTGTCTGCAAAACTAACCTCATTCTAAGAGCACATTAATTTGCTGCTTTATTAGCTGGAAATCATCCTGGTTATCCTACTTTAAGGAAAAGGTGGAGACAATTTCACCTTTATAGACCTGCTGACCAAGGATTTCTTCACAAGCATAGTGAGTAGGCATGTCGAAGGAGGTCCCAAATCCTAAAATAAAAAGGATATATTTTCCTTTAATAACTCTCACTAGAGGGAGAAAACATTTATTACTTCTCTGTGAAATATGTTACCATCTGAAACGTAACAATATGCTGGTGTTTTCCACAAAGCTGGTGTTGTTAGGATTTCAGTGAACAAGATCTGCAAGTGTTCAGTCCATAAGATTACTTTAGACTAAATCATACTGCTCAAGGGACATCGATTTAATGATGTATAATTGACTTTATTGATTATTCCTCTTAAATGGATGAATTTATGTCAATTTTCACTCTAACTTTGAGATTGACTGAGTTGTTGAAACATCTGGATTCTGTGGTAAAGGAAGGAAATTTTTGTTTGTTCTGATTATAGAATCATAGAATTGTTTATGTTGGAAAAAACCTTTAAGATCATCCAGTCCAACCATTAACCTAACTCTACTAAGTCCATTGCTAAACCATATCCCTAAACACCATACCTATGTGACTTTTAAACACATCCAGGGATGGTGATTCAACTACTGCCCTGGACAGTCTGTTCCAGTTCCTTATGCAATTATGTCCCATTATGTCAACAAGCTCCCAAATGGCATCATTTGGCTTTTTTCTTTTTTTTTTTTTCTTCTTATATTCCTTTAATGGCATCTCTGTATATATTTTTACTACATTCCTTCCATATAGCTCTGAATACCTATTCTTGTCAAATGTGTATCCCTAGTACTATCTGTGTGTTCCTTGTCTGAAGCAAAGTTTCATAGAAGCTGATGTGAAGTATCCTATGTTGCCAGTGGAACTTTAGCCCAGATAGAATCATTTAGTTTGGAAAAGACCTTTAAGATCATTGAGTTGAACCTTTTACATAATGCTCTGGCCCCTCAGCATCACATGTATAATACCTCTGGGGATGGTGATTGCTGGTGACTCGATACTGTTGCTTCTCTGGACAATCCGTTCCAATGCTTAACAACCCTTTTAATTAAGGAATTTTTCCTAGTATCCAATATAAACCTCTTCTGGTGCAACTTTGAGACAATTTCCTCTTGTCCTATTGCTTGTTAATTGGGAGAAGATACCAACAGCATTTCACTGCAACCTCCTTTCAGGTAGCTGTAGCGAGCGATAATGTCTTCCCTGAGCCTCCTTTTCTCCAGGCTAAAAAACCCAGTTCCCTCAGCTGCTCCTCATAAGACTTGTGCTCTAGACCCTTCACCAGCTTCATCACCCTTCTTTGGACATGCTTCAGCACCTCACTGTCTTTCTTGTACTGAGGGGCCCAAAACTAGACACAGTACTGAAGGTGCAGCCTCACCAGTTCTGAGTACAGAGGTAAAATCACTTCCCTAGTCCTGCTGGCCACACTTTTTCTGATAAAAGTCAGGATGCTGTTGGCCTTCTTGACCAACTGGACATACTGCTGGCTCTTATTCACCCAGTTGTTGATCGGAACCCCAGGTTCTTCTTCACTGGGCAGCTTTCCAGCCACTCTTCCACAGGCCTGTGGTGTTGCATGGGGTTGTTGTGACTTAAGTACAGGACCTGGCACTTGGCATATCTACGCTTCCACTCAGCTTTGTATCATTACTGTTATTAAGCCATATATTGCTAATCTAAAATACACTTTCAAAATTGAATGTTTATTTTACTTTTTGGGGTTTATTTGAGAATAATACTCAAAAGCTGAGAATAAATTTATTTTAGTCATAGTGACTGTTCAAAACCTGAGAAATTTAATTTTAAAATTTTATGTAAGTATAAAGTAGAACTTGTAGAAATTCTTAAGCTGGTAGATTTTGTTCTTCTCTACCTCTAATAAACAAGGTGTTTGTTATACTTTTTGAATTCTTTGTGCATGCTAACACTGCCTTGTGATTAGGTTTAAATGCTTGACTATTGGGTTCAGTAGGTGTAATCAAATGTTTTCTCTTTTTAAACATTTTTTTTTTCATTTGAATAATATTGATCAGTGTATGAACCCAAAGAGAATAATTTCAGATTTTTTGCATTGTAACATTTCCTTCTTTTACATTTCTGACTCCCTTGGAATCTGCTGAAAAGTGTTGCTGCAGAAATTACAAGTCACAAAAAAATAAGATTTTTGTATTTATCAAATTGCAGAAGATTGTCATTTATGCAAGTGACAAAGTACTAAATGCTAAGATAAAAGAATATATTTATCTCTAGAGCTTTTTAATAAAATGTATACCCCCTGTTTCTGCCCCAAATTAGTCTGTAATCATTATCTGTTACAAAATATTATGCCTTATCTTAATCTCTGAATAAAATAAATTATGTCATTTTTAATGCAGAAATGTCTGGTACTCTGAAGCAAGATTTTGTCAAAATAGGTACGTCCTTTAGTGAAATCCTGGAAGTCACTCCAGTAAATATAAGCTCTGTTTTTTGTCAGCTATATGTCAGACTGGTATATATATAACCTTCTGTGGGGCTAGGAATTCATTCTCTAAACTACATTTTATGTTGAGTGCAACCTGAAGAATCAAATGCATTATGTGTTTGTAAGGGATTGGTTTTTTTTTATTCTAGACTAGTGCTAACCCAGACTGCTTCAAAAATATGGAGTACCTCCAAAGTGAGGGTTTTTGGAAACCCACTAGAAACATGGAAAGCTGCCTGCTGCTGTTGGGCTGCTTGAACTTTTATTAATGGCCCAGGCCACTGCAAGTGTACAAGCTATGTAAGACATGCACAGAAATAATTAGATTTTTTTTTTAATGTTTACTTTTTTTTATATGGAAACAGCCCATTTGGCAAGTCTTACTTCTGCATTATCTTCTTTTGCACTGCAATTTCTTTATTAATTCTAAGTGATACATGTTCATTTTGACTGTATGGTGGCAGTTTGTAGCCTTAACTATTGAAGTAATGGTCACAAAAAGACAAAAAAGCTTCTACTTATCTGGTCCTTACTACAACAGAGTCTTTAAAGGATTTACAAAGAGAAAAAAGTGTAGCTATATATTTTTTTCTTTCCTATAGGAAAAACAACTTGGCTTACATGCCTATGCCTGTCTCATTCTCTAGGTTTAATACACATCTGTGCTTTTTGTGTCCTCATGTTGAGGATAGCTTTGTCATAACCTGCATACCCTGTCATACCCAATCCTCAACACAGAAGTACATGGACCTGGTGGAGTGGGACCAGAGGAGGAGCCTAGAGAAGAGAAGACTTTGGGGCGGCCTTGTAGCAGCCTTTACTAACTGAAGAGGGCCTGCAAGAAAGCTGGAGAGGGACTGTTTACAAGTGCATGTAATGATAGGATGAGGGGCAATGTTTTTAAACAGAGCAGGGTAGATTAAGATTGGACATTAGGAAGAAGTTCTTTACTGTGAAGGTTGTGGAACACTGGAACAAGTTGTCGAGGGAGGTGGTGGAGGCCCCATCCCTGGAGATGTTCAAGTTCAGTCTTGAGGAGGCTCTGGGTAACCTGATCTAGTTGCAGATGTCCCTGCTTACTGCAGGGAGGTTGGACTAGATGACCTATTAAGGTCGCTTCCAACCTGGGGCATTCTATGATTCTATTCTATTCTATAATTTTCTATTTATCTGTTTAAAGAATGGGAGATTAAGTAATTCGACACGCTTAAGCTCAACCACACATTGTTCTCCCCATTCTTTTGTTGTTAAGTACTTGACTTCTCTGTAAAGGCAGTAATGTGTTTTGCTTAAATTCTAATACAAGTCCTAGAACAAGCCCTGCTCTGTAAGTGCAAAATCTATTGGTTTCTTTTTGTAAAGGGATGAGTCCTCTTCAGCGTACATATTTTACAGGCTTGAAAGGAGACATGTAGAGCAGTGACTGTGGCTTTATGAATACTTTTTCAAAACAGTCGTTCCTTTAAATTATTACTAGAGTAGGAAAGAATGATTTTTTTCTTTTTTCTCCCCTGCAGCTCTTAAATTATTTTCCTAAATCCTAGACAAAATGAAAAGAATTTCCTAATCTTCAGTGTGATATTCTTCATAGGTACAGTAATAGTGTACTCACTAGAGCATTTGCGTAAGATACAAAAGCCAAAATCATGTCCTTGCATTGCTTGATCTGAATCAAAGTTTACCTTAGTCTTTTTACATGCCTGGTAATTAGACAAACCCTCTGTATATTGGTTGTAATATACTTTATTATGTTCAGAGGCCTTGACAGGTATTTCTGAAACTTATGCTATATGATATAAGCTGATAAATCTTCAGCCCCACACTTTTTTCATCTAGTACCTATTATAATTTTTCAGAACATTGGAATATGCTAAACATTATATAGAACAACAACAACAAAGTGTCATTTAGTCATTTAATATTTTCCAAATGGCAAATATTTGCTCATTCTGTGCTTTCTCTGATCTTGGAACAGTATGTTAACAAACTGATTTATGATTATAATTTAATGAAAATCTTTATTTTGATAAGTCACTTCAGAAGTCCCAGCAAAAGTCAGGAAGTCTAAGACAATGATCATTATGACTTTATAAATCATTAAACTTCATTTTATGCAGTGGAATTACATATTTGCATGTACAGAAGATCTTTGCCCCACGTTATGGTTAATAAAGTTCCTCAAAATAATACTTACCTTCTCCTACAGATTTTATAATTTAGAGAACTACAAATCCTTAAGAGGAAAAAACTGCATGTACTAGAGATGAGTCAGTAGGAAACCAAAGAATTTAAATAATTTGCTCATGACTAAAAAAGTATAATGAAGACTTATTTTGAATACTTCTTCCCTGTCTTATTTTCATTCTGTAATCACTGAGTACTTCCAGTGGAAATCAAAGAGCTTGGCTTTCGTAATACTGGAGAACATGGATTTTTAACATTAGTATTAAACACATCAGCAAAGGTTACAGACATAATAAATGATGCAAAAGAATAAACAGGGCAAAGGTTTTTATTGGTTATACATCTTCACATGAGACCTGTTCACCCTATGCCAGATATTGTAGTAGAAGGTTAGCTGTGTAGTGAGGGTCTGGGAGTTTAAAATTATTCATGTGCTAGAGACCATGCAAGTTAATACCATGGAGTAAAAATACTTAATAGTTAGATCACTGCTTTTTGTTAGGATAACTTTATCCAACTTTGTAGTAATATATGAACTATTATTAAACACTGTTATATTCCAGTGGAATCATAATAAAGGTAGGTGTATATGCTGTTGAAATCAGTCTTTCCTTCATGGGTAATGCTGGTATGCACTTAATTAAAACTTAGAGTTGAAAATAAAGGTGGAAGAAAGGCAGGATGAAGAAGATGAAATGTTGAAAATGAAAGCTAGAGTAAAAGGAGAAATGTAATTTAGTGACAAACTGGAGATCAAAGCACATGAAAGGCAAAAGTATTTCAATAGATGTTATGAAGTAGAGCACAAAAAGAAAAGTGATACAGTTGAATAATTTAGCATATCTGAGACTTATCTGGAAGAAAATGGCTCTAAGAGGCAAGAAGTTTGCAGTCACAGAGCCAAGTGTGAATCCATATATATAAACAAAGAGCTCAAGTAAGCTATGCAGAGGACCTGAAATACTGATGGTATTTTGGTGATGTGGTTATATAAGCAACATATGAACTAACATTTGATGAATTTAGGAAAACAGAGTTTGTATCGTTGATTTTCTGATTGAAGGGGGAGTCTTTTGAGGTTCACTTCTTAGAGATTTGATTTAGCTGGTTTGTAGTCATGGAGCTATAAGTAGTTGCATCAACTGAGGTAGTAAAGAAACTGATTGGACTTTCTGAATTGGATAATTTTGTGTCATTCCCAAAACTTTTCAGAATGGACTCAGATGTTATTGTTCATACATACTAAAATTAATAAAGTCAAGAAGCGGAAATTACAGGATACTATGAAAATGCTGGCTACAGCTGGATGAAAATATTACTCTTCAAAGACAAAAAAAGTACAAGCAAATAGAAAGCTGATAAAGGCAGGACATTCTCCTGGAAGCCTGCACGATATAAGTTGAAATTACTTGAAAGAATTATTTACAACATTCACCTAAATACAAGGGGAAATAATTTAAAAAAAAAAAGAAAAAAGATATCTTACTGAAAGTTTCTAAGGTTAGGAACTAGTACTGTGACTGTAGGTGCCCAACTTCACTTACAAGTTAAGATACAAATGAATAAATGTAGTTAAGCGCAACATCTGTGGGTTCGAGTTAACTAGCTTGTGTAATGGATGGTGTACTGCAACTACAAGGGCAAATTACAAATAATGAATGAATATTTACCTTCTGTATTCTTTTGTGTGTGCAATATCGTGTCCTCATGCTAATGAGACAAAGGAAAAAAAATGCAGGGTAATAAAAAGTACATTGTTATGCACCAATGCTAGAAGAGGCCAGTTGAGAATAATAAATATATAAATACCTTGTTTACAAAGAAAACAAATATGTGTTTCCTTTTGTGGATTTCCATGGAAACTGCCTGGAAAATCCTTGTTACTACACTCAGAATCAGATACAGCTTTTTTAGAAGAAAACTGTACCAGTTTTTCAAACTCGCTACTATATTCATGACTCTTCTATGTCTGGCTGATATGCACCTAAATATAATCACTTCTACATGTTTCAGTCTGATGTTGGAATGACTTAGGACCATTGAAATGTCTTTGTGACATGCAAAATGCATCCAACTGCGAGACAAGTGTCACAATAAAGTGCCAGTCAAAGGACGTAAACTCTTGCCTCTTCCCTAGAAGCCCAAACTACCACTTATAAAAGATGCTAGTAAGCAAGGTTGGCTGGATTTTTTTGTATTGTTGTTGTGTTTTTTTTAAACGTTCTTGTTTAGTTGTATTTCAGGAATAGTGTTGGCTCTGGGAATACAATCAGAAATAATTTATCTTTCTAAAATCTATTCTGTAATGTAATATAGCTCAGTTACACTGTCCCGAATGATACATTAAAACCTCTGCGGAGTTCTAAGCATGCCGACAGCTCCCCCTGCTGTTGAAGAGCCCTTAAGAGATGAGTCATCCTGTTGGATGCTGTGCTTAAAAGTCAAGATCAAATGCTGCGAAAGAGCTAATGCTAAAAAAATGTTTATTTCAGTGATGACATTTTCAGCTGACGAAAGAAAGAAGATAATGTTTGCATTAGGGTTAAATTACTGTAAGAATCACGACATAAGAGAAAATCCATGGTAAGAAAGAAGCTGTTTCAGTGAAACCAAATGAAGAAAAAAGTTTTGTGGTGGTTTTTTTTTTTTTTTGGGGGGGGGGGGTGCTTGTTTGTTTTTGTTTGTTTGTTTTTGTTTGTTTGTTTTTTGTTTGTTTTAATTTTAACTGCACCATTATTTTACTTAAGGAGCAATATTCAATGAATTTGAGTTATATGTGGTTAAGGTTATAAGTTTATTCTGGTTAAGATAAATTAGCAAACTCTGAAGATTATACTTCTGAGAATTTCAGGTAGTTTATTGTAGCAATGCTATATTCTGTAAGTAAGGTGCAGTAAAATTGTTTAAATGGAAATGATGCTTAGATATAGGCTGAGTTAAGGTAACTGTCATCATGCCTTCACTACTGCATGGAAGAAAAAACATCTACATTATACCATTCTGCATATGAACAAGGTGCTTCTCTGTCCTGGTTTGAGTTAAAACAATTTTGTTCAGTGATTTTACCTTTCAGTTAAGTCTCTTCTAACTAACTGCATTTTCTGAAGTTAATGGCAGATTTTCATAGACAGTGTCTGCTTCTAGCAGTGATAATGCTTCATATTTAGAGTTACTAGCAATAATTGATGTGCAGAAAGGCTCTTGCTTATACTTGCTCCTGTGCAGACCAAGGTCACTGCTAAATCTTGTGTACCATGCTGAGGGGTGCAGAAAAAGGCCCACACCTGCAGGGAGGCGTGGACAGGACAGGTGACCCTAAACAGTCCAGTGAGGTATTCCATTCCATATGTCATATTCAGTATAAAGCTGAGGGATCATGAGGCAAGCTCTCTTCTTCAGTGGCTGGCATCTGAGGAGGACTCTGTCCATTCTGCCTTCAATCCTGATGATCAACATGTTCCAGAATCCAGCTCCTGAATCTGGTTTCCATCTGCTGCTGAGTCCAGTGTGGGACTTTTTCAGTGCCTACATCATTGCTGATGGATGCGGTCAGCCTACAGCAGCTCCTCTCTGCCGCTCCTTCCTCCTCACACTTTCCCCTGCTCCAGCCTGGGGCTTCCCACGGGCCGGGGGAGACACCTGCCCCACCGGGGCATCTCCAGGAGAATCTGTGTTGGGGCAACTGGAGCTCCTCCTGCCCTCCTCCCGCGCTTCCCCCGGGGCTCGCAGGGCCGTTTCTCACACCGCTCCCCTCAGCCCCGGCTGCCGGGCAGCGTTTTGCCCTTTCTTAGCCAGGCTTTCCCCGAGGCTCCCCCCAACCCGTGGCTGAGGGGCTCAGCTGTGCCCTGCAGTGGGGCCGCTGGAGCAGGCTGGGACCGGCATGGGGCCGAGCATGATGTTATATTGTGTGGACTGTCTCTTTAGTGTGCTGGAGTCGGGTGGTGTCCTTTTCCAATCTCCTGTACACCTCCAGCCTACTCATTCTGAGCAGATGGGGAAGAGAGAGAGAAAACCTTGATGCTGTGCAAGCCTGGCTCAGTAACGGCCGAAAAACTGGTGTGTTAGCAGCGCAGTTTTACCACAAGTGCAGAGCAAAGCACCATACCGGCACCACTATGAGAAAAGTTTACTCTATACCTCCAAGCCAGGCCTTGTCTTTATGGTAAAACCTCTCAAGCTCCAATTGTTTGGTTGATAATCTTCCCTTCTTGATTCTGGATTATAAAACTTTACCTATTGTGACACTTTACCAGATTTTGCGGGGAAAGTGTGAACGGATTAGTGTTTTTAATAACAGTCTCTAGTTACAGGCCTTTCCTCTATTTAGAAAGGTTTGGGGGGTTTTTAAAGTCCTAATCCAATTTTCCATTCTCAGGCTCCACCTACATCACAACAGAAATCTTGTTTCATTCTGTCAGGATTACTTTAAGTAGATTTTGATTTTCAGTTCCCTCTTTTGTAACTGTCTCCTTTTACAAGGTAAAGGGGTTGTCAAGTGCTTATCTCCCCTTGTTTGGATTCTTAAGTGCTCACCATGTCAGAGGTGCTGCCCAGTACCTTTCATAGCATTGAATAATAAATTGGTAACACCTTACCAATGCAAAAAAGTTTCTAAGTTCCTGATCAGCACATAGCATTTGGTTTCAGTATTTTATTTGGTGACAGCTGTCACAGTAATACATCATTTTAATGTGTGTAGAGTAAAATTATTTTAAAAATTTTCTGCTTGTACTAAAAATATTCTCTATTGTTTTGACAAGGTAAAGTATTTCTAAATGAGTCATCCAGGAAATCAGTGCTTGGGAATCTTGCATGCAACAAAATATAATTGAGCTCTATTGACTCAGTTAATAAAAACAGTTTAATTTTTATGCTTGTCTAATATTCAAATCAGGATTCAGTCATAATTATAGCCCAACCCTTTGTCACTCTGAGGCACAGTTCTTTCATAAGAATCTTTTGGTGAAATGTTTTTCTAGTTTTTCTCTAGTTCGTACTGGTCAACTGAAGTGAAAGCCAGAGCAGAATTTTAAATTACTGGTTTTCCTCTGCTGTTTGAGATCTCAACTTAAATTCCTTAACTATAATCTATGGATTGTGTAGTATGGCAGGTTTATACTAAAGGTTTTTACTACTGCTGGTATAACAGTATTGGGTAAAAGGTATATTTTACATGAAGATTGATGAAAAAGTGAATGGCTTGTGTTAGTAAGTATCCATTATCCTTAATACAGACTGTGCAATCCATCCCTTTATGTATTTACATTACCCTCATCATCATTGCATCTGACCACTTTATGCTTATCACATGATTTTATTTTAACAAAACTTAGCAAAGGGAAGTTATTACCATGCATTTATTATAGGGAGAAACAGAGTCAGGTTTCAGGGATATGTTTTCAAGGGAATAATTGAAAAGAAAGTCATGTATATAATGACCAGAGATAAGCATCTCATTATTGTTTCAGAAGGTCATGGGAAGATAGCTTTTCTGTTTGGCTCTGTTTCTACATGAACACTGGCTAGTGGTCTGTCCTTTCTCCCATCTGCCTATGAGCACTTTGTATTTTTTTCAAGCAAAAATCATCTGAAAACACTTAGGAAAAAAAAAATAAATCTAAACTGATGGCAACAAAGTGACATGACAAATACTTTACATGAAAGTTATTTAAATATACCATTTAAAGCTATATGCACAGTACTCCTGCTTTTTATTTGTTGACCAAAAGGGTGAGTTAAAAAAAAACCCGGAACATATTGCCATTATTACTGTTTCAGAACTTATCAGTGCTTAGTTTGTAATTTTAAAGGCGTATGAGACCATAATCATTGTTTGATAAGGATTGCCTAGTGTAATTTTGGGCATAGCAGGTCAAATCCTTTCTCTCTCTTTTTTTTTTTTTTTTTTATCCTTTTTCTGATTTGTATGGTTTAGTTTAAATTAGGCATTAGCCTTTTGGGGAAGGGTTGGCTCTCTGTATAGTTGTGCATAAAAATGGAATACACACAGTGCAACTACATTGATAGAGATGCAATTTGATCTGAAGGCTGATAATACAACATTTGAGAATCTGTCTGCCTCTGAACTACTTTGGATGATATTTTTTCTAAGAGTGTGAACAATGTCACTATGTCACTATCATAATTGACATTACATTAGAAAAATACTTGTTTCTTTTCTTTTAGAATATTAAACTGCTAGAAACCATTTCAACCCATAGTGAGAATCAGTATGTTCCTATTTATAACATAATATGTTAGAATTCAGGAGGCCTTGGTTTTACTGCTGACAGCTGGTGCTTTGACAGAATATAATTTGATGTTCTGATTTCTGGGGTGCTGGTAAACATTATAAAGTGTTACTATAATTCTGTTTTCGTGGATTAAAAATTAGTTGCTTGCTCAGACATTACTTTTCTTGTTCTACTTTTTACACGCTGAAAGGGTGCCTGAACAAATCTTTGTACTAATTCCTAAAACTATCCTTAAGTGATTCTAAAAACCCCACATACTGCAGTATGTCCTTAGAAATAAATAAATAAATAATGTTTTTTAGGACTCCTGAACTCTTAACAGTAACAAGCTTTTGAATAGTTCTAGTAACTCTTCATATTTCAGGATATTTCACATATATTGAAGCATGGAAAACCACAAGATGACTGCCTTTAAAAAGTGTTGGCAATGTCTAGATATGCCCAGGAGGGCTGTGGGCTATGACAGAAGTGATTATTAGGACAGTGTGTTGATAAAAACAATAGTTTCTTAGAGGAAGAGATACAATTAATGACTGTTTTCTAAATTGTTTATTACTAAAGTGAGGATCATTCATGTAATACTGGTAGAGGAACTTTTACTATCATTCACTGATACCACATTACAATACTTCCCAGGGCCCTGGGTAAGCACCAACTCAGTGCAGGCAAAATGTTTTTTCTAGTAATCAGTGGAAATTGAAAGGTATCTTTCTCGTCTTCTGACCCCCATAATCTTAACCCAGTTCCCAAATATCAAACAAAGTAGCATACGCTGTTAATTACCTTTTAGACATCTTGAAATAATATGATGGAGAATATCTGTGTTTATTGAAGCTTTTCAGTGCTCAGAATTTAGGTGTGGTAGGTTGACCTTGACTGTTTGCCAAGTGTCCATCAAGCCACTCTATCACTCCACCTCCTCAGCTGGACAGGTAGAGAAAAACAGAACAAAAAAGCTTGTGGGTCAAGTTATGGACAGCAAGATCACTTAGCAATTATCATCCTGGGCAAAACAGACTCAACTTGGGGAAAATGAGATTATTTATTAAGAATTTATCCACAGTCTAGGTGAGCGAGCTGAGCAGGAATCAGTTGTATAACTAATGAATATTTAAAGAGAAGGTTTGTTTTTTTTTTTTTAATCCTTCTTTACTGTCCCAAACTGCACTTCCTAATCAGCTTTATTTAGGCTTTGGAAGACTACATTTTTTTAGCTGCAATTGAGCGTTTCACATTCCCCTTCTTCTCCAAGGTTCTTTCATTACCACTTTTATAGTATACATTAATTAACACATTCCTGTCTTCAAGATTCTCATAACAATTACAGCAACCTGAAGGTAAACTCAGAGATAATTTTTTAGTGCAATTTCTTTTTCCTATCTTAAAAAATCATATTTTGTTATGTAAACACTGAATATAATAGCATGGATAGTGAGTGTGGGAATAGGTACTTGATTTGAAAAATGGCATTAGCATCTCCCTCCTGCATTCTTGATTTTATTGGGTCTCTTCTGGGACTAGCCAACGCAGCATTCTTGAAAGCTGGGGCAGGGGAAGCTGGCTAAATCTTTTATTATGTTGTCATCTGCTACTGTGTTGCCACATAACTGAATTGTAGAACCTTTAAGGCTCTGATTTAAAGCTAAATATACAGGTAAACTCTAAACAACAGAATAGTTGATTAATGGTTAGTATGTTCATAAGCTTATAAGGAACATTGCCTACTTTTTTTGCTTTGATGTATTTCAGTGACACGAGTTCTGTGGAATCAATCAGTGTCTACCTACGAGACACACACAAAGTACAATTCCTTTGAATCTGTCTATACTCAAGCTACCCTTCTAAGCTGAAATTTTAGCCCTAAATAATAAACATGTTTTAGTAAACAGCTGTAATCATGCTTCAGCAAGGAGTAAACATCCAAGTATGTATCCTTGAAGTTTTTAAGGTTGTTGTCTGTTTTGAAGTCTTAATATTTAAGCAGGAGGGAATCTTCATTTCTGTTTACATTGGTTTCTTGAGGCTACAAAAAGCTGTACTTTGGAGGCAGAAAAGTTTACCAGCTTTGTAAACCAGGGAGAAGATCACAGGATCACAGGATGTCAGGGGTTAGAAGGGACCCCAGAGATCTTCGAGTCCAAACCCCCTGCCAGAGCAGGACCATACAATCCAGCACAGGTCACACAGGAACGCAGCCAGGTGGGTTTTGAAAATCTCCAGAGAAGGAGACTCCACAACCTCTGTGAAGCCCATTCCAGCACTCTGTGAGCCTTACAGTAAAGAAGTTCCTTCTCATGTTGAGGTGGAACTTCCTGTGCTCCAGCTTATATCCATTACCCCTTGTCCTATCACAGGGCACAAGTGAGAAGAGGCTGCCCCCCTCCTTCCAACACTCAGCCCTCATATATTTATAAACATTTATTAAATCCCCTCTCAGTCTTCTCTTCTGCAGACTAAAGAGCCCCAGGTGTCTCAGTCTTTCCTCATAAGGCTGGTGTTCCAATCCCTTCATCATCCTTGTAGCCCTCCATTGGACTCTCTCGAGCAGATCCTTGTCCCTCTTGAGCTGGGGAGCCCAGAACTGGATGCAGTACTCCAGATGAAGTCTCACTAGGGCAGAACACAGGGGGAGCAGAACCTCCCTCGATCTGCTGGACACATTCCTCCTAATGTACCCCAGGATACCATTGGCCTTTCTAGCCACAAAGGGCACATTGCTGTCCCATGGATAACTTTTTGTCCACTAGGACTCCAAGGTCCTTCTCCACGGGGCTGTTCCACCAAAAACAAACCCCAACAAAATATGCTAAAAGTTTTCTTATGCATATAAATTTGGCATCAATTTGCAATATCCTACAGTACATCTTATTTACATAAATTTTCTAGCTATGTAGCTTGTTTTGCATTTTGTAAGCTTTTAGTTTATGTTCCCTGTTATAAGAAAATGGTCACTTCATCATCTTATGTTTGTCTGCTTTTCCAGTGGCTCTTCTGACAAGTTCATGCTTTGTGTTTTGTATCTCATCTGTATTAAGCTAACACTTGAATTCTGCAGCTCATTTTAAAGTGCAGGTATTGCAGTCATCTAGATTGACGCTTGCAGGGCAGGACCACGGCACTGAAATCTTATTGAGATAGGAGGTGACACATGTTTGGTTTGAGATTTGGCACTGCCTATCTATCTGTTTAGGCATCTAGTGTTAGAATTTGTAAAAGTAGGGAGTTCAACTATCTAAAGCAAATGTTGAAACCAAAGGTATATTTTAATTACCTGTCATTTGCTGTTTCCATGAAATTATGTGTAACAAAACAGATGGGCCTTTCTCATTTACATTGATCACTGTGCTGTCTGACCACTCACCAAGAATTTATTTCTTTGAGAGGAGTTGAACTCAACTGTAGCACTGTGATGGTTGCATCAGAACATAGTTCTTAACATCCATGAAGTTTTATAGAGTGAAAGTTGAACACAAAAGTCAGACTGAATGCAATCTTAGTTCGTAGGACGCTTGAGGAGATTGCAATGCTGCATTTGGCCCAACTGTATTGTATTCATAGACTCAGCTGTGCTTCTCTGAACTAATCATACTGAAAGGAAATATCTGGGAGGTGAGCAAAGCTGAATTTGTGTTGCACAACTCAATTAAGTTGAGCAAAAATGAAAAATAGCTACTCTGAACTTCATGAACAATTGGGAAAAGGTTCTTAAAAACTGTGTTGATTTGAAAAGTGCTTGCAAACAGAATAATATTTACAGGAAAAGTCAATTTGAAAAAGAATTTTGATATGCTTATTGGATTTTGTTCTAACTTTTTTTTATACGTAGAAGGAAAAGCAGATGCTGAGCAAACAAAAAGTCAGTTCTGGAATTTGGGATATTTTCTTTGATCTTACATTTTGCTGATTAAAAAGCCTGTATTCCACCTTATTTCCCTGCTCTGATTCAACTTTCATAAAGGTGCAAACCCAAATTATGCTGCTACTCATCTGAGTTCATAATCTTACAATTGTTCATACTTTCTTCATGACAGATGCGGTCTTAGAGTTTCTAGACAAGTACTTTCCCATTTGAATTAAAGTAATCTTTCTTGAAGCTTGGGCAGTTAATGAAAAAAAGAAAAAAAATAATATTTACTATCTACATTTTCCTTCCTGAAACATAATAGACTACTAAAACATATATTCTGACATCTTTTGTAAGTCTCTTGTAGCCAGAAGTGAATCAAAATAATGCAATAATACTCTTGGGAAAGATCCTTCTGATCTTATACTGAGCAGCCATTTCTGTACTTTACATCAGTGACACCAGCAACCACCTCCACACTTCACATACAACCTTAAAGAAAAAAAATCCACTTTTTTTTTTTTCCTACAAGGGAAACATGGAGAAAATAGGGTAAAAAAAACTTTTTTTTTTTTTTTTTTTTTTTTTTTTTTTTTTTTTTTTTTTTTCTTCTTTCTCCAAAAGCCTTTTGAGAGCTATGAACCATTTCTCATTCAAAGAGCTAGCAGTAGAGGAGTCTGACACAGCCTTTGGAATATTAGAAATAGAATGGAGAAGAAAAATACCATGGTGTCAGTGAGATATTATGTTGGCCATTACACCTGAAGTCATTACACCTGAAGTCATACTCCTGTATTTGCTGTCTTGGTTAACATAATATTATTCAAAGAGGAGACATAAGGAACCAAAAATTGATGAAAAGGTGCAAAAGTTGTATATTTAATGGTATGCAACCTCAAATATTTTGTAGAATGCAGGTAAATATCTTAATTTCTCTCAGTGACATACATATGGTTTTGGAAACATACTAATCACACATATCAAGGCTGTTTCGAAATATGCTGTCACTATTAGGATTTTAATGTCTTCCCATTCATTCTTTTCAAGCACATCATGAATTTGAAAGGAGAAAGAACTTTTTGGTGGCATTCTCCCTAATTAAAGCTCACATAAAATGTCTTTCAACATTTATATAAAAAGATCTGTTTTCTTGCAGACCAGTGATTCATACAATGAAAAGGCTTTTTTTTTTTTTCCCCCCCTAACTTTCAGTAAATCAAACTATCCTGTTCTGTATCCTAGAAAATAAAAAAAGAAGGCAGGGGCATTTGTTTGTAGCTATACTGTGAGCTCCTAACATCACTCATTAGCTAGCTGTCTCTGCATTGTGCATAAATAAGGGCAGTGGAAGATAAAATTTTCTTCTAATCATTTTAGAATAAGGTGCAAGGATCACAAACCAGATCAAATTAGATCTTTGCAGAAACTGGTATAATTTTGATGAACTGTTGGTGGCCTATCTGAAAGTAATTACGGTATGTGCTTAGTTATATTTATAGGATAGCTGAGATCATAAAGAAAAGACAACATTTTTTTCCTCTTTTAAAAATAAATTGGGTTGCATAGACTGAATATTTCTTTATATTTAAATGTACACTATTCTGTCTATTTTAATTATCCTCTATTTTAGACTTTATTGTTGAACAGATTTATTTCTTCTGGAATACAGAAACCTCATTTATTTTATATTAGCAGAATGAATTTCATAACAAGCACTATATCAAACAGGCATTAACAGATTGTCTGGGTTGTTTTGTAATAGCTGTTTTTTGGGTTTTTTTTCATTGTTGTTTAAAAGTATCTAAGTATTAAACCAGCATGTTTATTAAGTACAGCTGATATTTTGTTAACTTACAAGAAATCATAAGCCCACAGGCGCACATTTTACACTAGTAATATGGTCTGCTTTTTATTTTCTTTTTTTAAGTTACTTTTGTTTGGAAATCACAGTATAAATACTTTCGTTCTAGTTCTAGCTATGTAGAACACTTAAGTGTCACCACTCACTACTATTTTTTTGTTCTTAGAATATTCTAGAATTATATATATACTTCTGCCTTTCTCTGCAAGCACCGTACGGACCTGTGTGATTCCCAAACATGCTATAAAACAGACACTGTGAAAGAATGTTCTTAACCTTTATTAAGGCTCTCATGTTCTAGAAAAGGAAAATGTACATCATTTGAACCATCCATTTGATATAGCAAGTAATAACAACTTGAAGACTGCATTAATTTATACTCTGCCTTGGACTTCCAGAGAGCAGACTTCAACCTGTTTAGGAGACTGGTTGGCAGAGCCCCTTGGGAGGCAGTTCTGAAGGACAAAGGAGTCCATGAAGGCTGGACTTTCCTCAAGAAGGAAATCTTTGAGGCACAGGAGCAGGTTGTTCCACTGTGTTGTAAAACAAGCCAGCAGGAAAGAAGACTGGCCTGGCTGAACAAAGACCTTTGGCTGGAACTTGGGATGAGAAGGAAAGTCCATGGCCTATGGAAGAAGGGTCAGGTCACTCAGGGCGACTACAAAGATTCCATGAGTTATGCAGGGAGAAAATTAGAAAGGCCAAAGCCCAGACAGAATTTAATCTGTCTGCTGCCATAAAAGACAATACAATATGTTTCTATAAATACATTGGCTGCAAAAGAAGAACTAAGGAGAATCTCCATCCTCTATTGGATGAAGGGGGAAACAATGACCAAGGATGAGGAAAAGGCTGAGATACTGAATGCCTTCTTTGCCTCAGTCTTTAATAGTAAGACCAGTTCTCTTGAGTGCCAAGCCCCTTGAGCTAGACAACAAGGACAGGGAGAAGAATGAAGCCTCTGTAATTTAAGCTTTGTGAGCCATAAATAACATGAACCATTTCAAAACCTTTCATAGGAATCATTTAAGGTTTCCCACAATTATCTCTTTGCAGCTATTACATACCTATTAGGCTATCAAAGCATATTTTTCTATTCTTTCTGTTTAATACCTATATAGCCTAGTGACTGTGCTCTAAATGATCTTTGACCACAATTAATAACCTGCATAAAGGAAATAATGATAACTGTTTGATTATTTGTTTAGTTCAGTTTATTATGACTCATTCTAAAATCTTAGTGACACCTGCAAGGTCTCAACTCAATGAATGCTAACAGATTATAACTGTCAGAGCATTGACTTTAAACAACAAACATTATAAAAGAGAAATAGTAATGATTTGATATTTGAGCTGTTTTGAACAACCTGTACTTTTTCAGTGTAGATTTCCTTCTGCCAACTTACAAAAAATTAATTATGGTTCAAATGACAAAGAAGTCTAAGATTATCTTTGGTTTATGTAAGATTATTTGATTGTTTTGGTTGAGTTTGCAACACTCTGTTGTACAGCTTTTCACATCAGAAGCAGCTATAGGTAATTCTAATTTGATAATCCATATGAGATGGTCCCCAATGAAAATGCAATTTTGTATCACATTTGTAACTGCATTGTTTCATTTTGGGAATAATTTAAAGACACTATCAAAATATTCCATCAAAGAGATTTTTTGCCTCCATTTCTAGTCTGGAAAGAAGCTAATTTCTACTTTAAGTGTGGTTCTTATACTTTGTCTGTCTTTAAAATACATATTATCTTTCTGAAGACTCATCCTTGGCTAGGTTCTGCTGTTAGCTCTTTTCTTAACTTTCTCCTGGAAGAACTAAACTAATTGAATTGTTTAGCTCTCTGGCTGCAGTGTCAGCTAGGTTGCAAATCACTTTTCTGGAATGAATACACTACATCTACTTTGTACATTTTATTCACTGTTTTCATGGGAAATTTTTTAAGTCCTGCAAAATGTGTTGTCATCAACTATAGAAACCAACAAGCAGTACAAGTAAAGTATGTTCCGTAGTGTAAGAGTTTATACTCATGTGAATTTAAACTATTTAGGGCTCAATGAATGATATAATTCTTTTTCCATAGGTAAAAATAATGTAATTTTTATACAGGGTTATACACTAGATAACAATAAACACAATTAGGCTGGAAAGTACTGTACTCAGTAACAAACTCAGCTTCTTTGCGGATAAGTTTCACCATATGTATTCATCACACCCCGGTATTCTCCGGAAAGAATTAAGTGATGTAAGAGAGAAGTCTGTTGTGAATGAGCACTCAGCTCCACCATAAAGCTTGTTGTTGTTTGTGTTATATTATCACACTAACTCATAAGCAGTAATTATATTTACTATCTTATGGCATCATGGGGAATCTCTTACAAACTCTTAAATTTAAATTACTATCTGTGCTCATACAAGGGGTTTGACTTCAGGTTAACCACTTGTCAGAAAAAGATACCAGTTTGCTTACCTTGTACTGCTTTCTTCTTTGAGTGAGGAAGCATGAGCAAATTAAGTGAGTTCTTAAGTCACTCACTTAAGAAGCAGGGAAACTAAAAGCTTTCTGGTTTTACATGTACATGCATTTATATATGTGTGCATGTTTGTTACCAAATAAATCTGACCAATCTTTTGACAGAAGTGATAATCTGTAAAGTATTGTTTGGCTTATTCAAAGTGAGTTGTAGTCATAGCCAGGAATTTTCTTCTTTGATACTTTGGAAATTTAGCTCTTAGCCATACCAGTTCTTAAATAAACCTACATAAATTGACTACAAGTTAATGTGTTTATAACTGCAATTGTCAGTGACTGGTTTATACCATGCTATTATTTTATGCTAAGGAATCTCTCAGAGATTATTGGAGGTCTGTTTTAGACTGACAGCATTGTAGATTGGAATTGTTTTCACATTTTAATTTTTACTATGGTTTATTATTTTATGAAAAGATACCATAAGCTGTATGACAACTGTGAAATAATCATTGTATCTTTGCTTTATGAAGAGTATTGAACTATTTTGGATGATGGATACAAAGTGAAAATATTCCTAATATTTTTCAGAGTCATAATAATTTTACTTTACTCATTGTGTTACCTAACTTGAAATCTTATTTTGTTCTTCCAGTATGATTATTGCCACTGTACAGGTGTAGTATAAGAAACATCACATAATCTGAAGGATAGTGGAAAAAATATCGATTATCTGTTTCATTATTTCTGATTTAACTATATGTTAAATTTATGTTCCTTCTCCAGCAGATGAAAGAAAGTAACAGTCACACACAGGAATATGCATTATTTTACTCAATTATAACAAACACAGTAAAGCATGGCAATACAAATCATAGTTTCATATATTAATACTGTTTTTTTTGTGAAAAAGTACGAAACTGTAACTTTAGATACTTAAGTACTAAGATATTTCTCTTTTTCATGGAAAATATCACAGAATTGTAGAAAAAAATCCATTTCCTTATGACCTTTCTAAAGCTGCCATTAAAAAGACTTTTTTAATAGATATATATTTTGAAAGAGAATGCTTAGATGTATTGTCTGCTTCGAAACTCTAGAAGCTAATTCATTATTTAATATCAATAACACTCTGGTTTTTTCATGCAAGTATAAGAGAGATGTGAATAAGAGTGCATTATTTCCCACATAATGCTCTTTGTCAGGGAGACTGTGAAGACACCTGTTTTACCAAGAATATTATGAGCAGACCCATGGCAGAGCTGGAAACAAAATTTACTTCTCTGCATGCTCTATGTGCATAGCTCTACAAACCTGTGGAAGTTCTGCTAATGATTTCTATAACCCCTGAATTGGGAATGTCACCTTTAAAATCCCAGACATGTAATGAGTAATAAAATATTTTACCACTTCCTACTGTAATGTGTGGTGGGGATCCTGTTCTATACTCAGTTCTTCTCCTTTCATATGGGTTATGTTTTATTTATTTATTTATTTATACATTTATTATTTATGTTTTATTTATACCAGAAATATCTCTCTTTAAGAATTATGGAGTAAGCAGTATGCAGGTATCTTTCTATGGTGACATACAGCAGAATGATGACTTTCAAGAAGAAATGAAGGTAGCATCAGTGCAGAGATGCATGGCTGTACCATGTGTGCTTTCACTGTTGTTTCCAACTTTATACTCTCCCGTGTCAGCTGAGAGGACTCTCCACAGTTTTTCCATAATTCTTTTGCTATAGTAACCCTACCACAGGGATGGAATTTGGCTTTATATCTTAATTGAGAAGCTAGTTCAGTATTTTGTACATGTAAAACGGCTTTCCATTAAATACAGTTGTTGTTACTTAAAAGGTAGAATCTGTTCGATTCAGTGTTTCATGAGCAAGAGAAAGCATCTAAAGCAAATAGAAACCTTCAAAAGTACTAATGCTCAAAGAATTCTTTTGCACACCTTCCTTTATTTCTCCAGCATACAAGATTTAGCCTTTGTCCATCTGTCATGTGGTGCAGTGTAGCCAAGTTTATGTGGATTATCTGCTCTGATAATCCACATTGCTTTTACTTATTTTAGAACTACAGATTCTTATAGTCAGTATTAACAGATATGTATCACAGTATCAACAATTTACTGACACTCATTAGTAATTTAGTGCAATCTGGACAGTAGATTTACTGTGTAATCACTGTCATGTAAAACCAAAGCTAGCTCAGAAATAAACTGCATGCTGTGTAACAAGAACTGGAAGTACTGGAAGTACTGGTGTGACAGGAGTTTTGTTTTAGTCAATACAATAAGGCATGACTCTTGGAAGACTTCTTTTTCAAAGTGAACAAGATTCCTACATCTGCTTATGTAGTATTTAGGACTAAAATTTTTGCCAGTCCTGTACTGCTATGTAAGGTCAAAAATAATTTCTTACTGACATTTATGATACGTTTGGAATGGAAGAAGGCTCCTTGGTTCATTCTATCTCTTCTAGGTTAGTAGGAGGAAGATGAACTGAGGCCAGACTGGATTAGAGTCTTCCAGTAATATATGGCTCACTGCAGGCAATAAATAAGAGCAAAATACATTTTGAATTCTCCTTTTTGAAGCAGATGTGACTGAGGTGTGAGGCTCTTTGCCTAAAATACTGTAAAAAGAGTACAATAATGTGAATTCATGAAAGGATGTTATCTATTCATAGTGATTACAACATAAAATGTTCATATGCTCCTTTGTTTGGGAGAAGTAAAACTATTTTTTCTATAATTGGTTCAAATTGCTTCACAGAGATTTCTGTCTGTATGCTGGTTGTTATCTATAAAAAATGGTGACAGGTTGGTTTTCTGCCTTCTTTTATATTGAAAGACTTTAATGGAAATGTAGATTCAATGCATTTTCTTGAAGACAGAGAAGTGTGAGTTAAGAGATGTATCTAAGGTATAGAAGCTTACCCATTAGTTTAATCCTGGAAAAGATGCTCTTTTGGCAGTGTCTTGTATAGAAGATTCCTTCCAGCTCGAGACTATAAAATGCAGTCTGCTGCTCTTGCAGAAAGCACTTGTATTGCAATTCACAAATTTATCAATTCGCATCTTACAAATTCCCTTCACCTCTTCACCCCATAATTTCATGTGGAAAATCTTTTGGAATTCCTCACTTTGGGTTTCTGAGGTAATTTTGTATATTGAGAGCTTGTATGCATTATGTCTGTGCCACCTCTACCTCTCTTTGTCCTTTCACAAAGAGTATTCACAAGAGATGAACAAAGTTTCCAGAGAGAAGGAATGGCTTTTACTAGATCAGTTGAGGTATTGGAATAAAAACTAGGAAAATTCTGTGTATGAATTCATTCTTCATATTTTCAGAGGATTATATTTACTCTATAACAGGTACCTGGCAGTTCTTGTATCTTTAGTCATTCATTTTCAGGACATTGCTGAAATATTTTGTGGCATTCTTCTGGCCGTGTGCTTTTTCCCTTCCTCTGAAAAGAAAGAAAGCATTGACTCTGTGCAAGCACTGATCAGCCACAGCCAGAGCACTGCTGTGTTATTGAAGCCATTTTAGTCACAAATCCAAAACCAAGAACAATATGGGTTCTTATGAAGAAAGTTTACTTCATCCCAACCAGGTCCAGTACAGAGGATATCACAGCTGGTAATGGCCTAAGGCCCTTCAATATTTCTTTCCATCTACATTTCAAAATTTATATCCTAGCTGGGCCTTAATTTTGCTCTTCTGTGCTCTTGTCTCAGTAAAGGCTCTGCACTTAAATTATCTAAATGGCTCTTCACTGCTTTAGTTGGGATTCTTTTGTTCTGACCACAAATGCCTGAGTAATTTAGATGAGGTGTCTTAGTCTCTTTTTAAAATAGTGCTGTCATCTATCTTTCTGTACTGTAAAAGTATTGATTCATGTATCTTAGGGATCAAGTTGCCTTTTTTCACAGGTCCCTTTCACTGTGGCAATTGTCTGTCACTTAGTGACCTTTTCCTCAGTATTCTGACTACTCAAGTTCCAGTGAAGAGTCAGTATTCAAAATAGTCCTTAATGTATTTCTCCTTTTAAACATCTAATTTCTGAGACATACTGGTCTGCCAGTATTTTTAAATGTTCTATTCTTTTTCTGAATTATCGATGCTTCACAATTTTATGGAGTCCTATTCAGGTATCCATATATTTGGGCTTAGTAAGACATTCTTTCATGTAAAGACAGGATGCTAACAGATCATTCAGGTACTGGTGTATGATGGTTGGTTCTCTTTGGTCTTTCTGGTATCATAGTTATCTTCTCTGTGCTTAAAAAAAGAAAATATAAAGTTTATACTGCATTACAAAAACACTGTGTCTATATGGTGCTCAGCCTGAAGCAATTGCTCTTGAGATACACTTACTAGCCCAGGCCCTGTGCCAGGCTAATGGGCATGTTCTGCATTCTGGGTCCAAAGCAGTATTGGGCTTTTTTGTGCTATAAGAATGTACTTGCCCTCTGGCATGTAACTTGAGGCTTCTTGTGGTCTGTTTCAGTGGTCCTTATAGATATGGGCCCATAGTCAACCTTGAGGAGATGTGATTTGGAAATAGCTATGGAAATAATTCTGGTTATTGAACAGTCCTAAAATGTGCATTATATCTTACGTATCATAAGATACTTCCTGACACCAGCTTTGCTTGCATTTCTAGTAGCAGTATATCTGTGAAGAGTCTGAGATTAAACTCAAGAGGGGCAAAGACACCAGAGTAGTAAATGCAACACTTCCAAGAGGCTGTTAGGTTTTTTTTTCCTCTCTGGAAGTCCAGTATGCTAGAACCTGTTACTTTATTATTAGTATTTTACAGCATAAGCTTCATTTCACTGATACCAGTTTGTCTGTGTTTTCTTAGGAACAGCTATCTAGGTATCAGTAGGATACTGGCCCACACAGATGTGGGTTTGGTTTTTTTTTTAAGTTTCTAACTGAAACAGCACTGTTTTCCAACTTAAAGTAGCATGTTTCTAATCATATTTACTGAGTTAGGTAAGCATGTGCTTATCCCCAAGTGGAAACACAGATATATTTCGTCATTCAGAGTGGATAGATGCATTATTATTTTTGTTTTAGCTTGTAAACATCTTTCTGTTGCTACAATTTAGCTGGTTTTGTTTGAGTGTGTAATTTTTTTTCTATAACCAAGGTGTTTTCTTCAAGTAGCCAAGCCAGATAAGAAAAGACAGAGACAAAATTAAAAATGGCAAAAATCACATTAAAAAACTTCATATATTTTGGTTTTTGTTATCTGGTGATTGAAGGTGACTATTCAAGTTAATGTTTTGGCAGTGCATTTTTTGTTTGTTTGTTTATTACTCTGTCTTTAAGTACACAACTACCTTTTTATTCCAAAACTATGTATCAGCCAGATCTGTGGTGTAAATCTTCAAGACTTCAACACTTATTCTACAGGGCGTTTGGAGGAAAATGCAAATGACTATTTCTAACTACTCTAACTGGTTGTGCAGTAAATTAGAAAGTGAATTACATGTGTTTTAGCTCTTGGTAAATTATTTCAGTAACGGGTACAATTCCATTTTTTTATTTATTTGTTTTTATTTCCTTGCACACCCCCTCCCTCACCTCTTCCCAGAGATGGGAAAAAAAAAAAAAAAAAACATAAAAAACCCCAACAGATCTGGGAATGCTCTAATCTTTTTTAATTCTCTCAGAATACAGAGAAAAACTTACAGAGCATCACAATTGATTATGTTCCTCCTTTGTTTATTCTCATAAATCAAACATACTAAACAAAGAAAGTAAATCTTGGATTTACACTGAAATGCCAGGGAATAAAATTTAACTAAAGCTGATACTTAGAAATTAAATGGAATATTAATCCATTTCATATTAGATAAATATAGTCAATGTTTATCAAAAAAAGTGCCTTCTAATCACAAAAATCAGGTGTTCTAACAACTCTGTTGGAGTCCAAATAGAATTATTTGAATTATTTTAATAGCTCTCCTTGACCTGAGTAATTCTGAAATTATTCAGCATATATTGTTTTTCAATTAATTAATAAAATATAATTATCATCAAGCCATTGGTAACTGTTCTTACTTTTTTCCTTAATCAGAGTGGAAAAGAGAGTTTTAAAAATTAGATTTTTTACTTATGTATGAGGGGTGTACTGTTTAGCCTTTTATCATGAGCAGACTTCCTTCTTTTCTTCCTTTCAGACCTGGAGAAATTCTGAAAGGGAGTATAAAAAAAATAGCAGCACAGAAAAAATAATAGTTTTGTTACTTTCTCTTGAAAATGTGGGGAGGCTAGTATGCGGAGTACAGAAATAAAAGCAAAGATCCAAGAGTTGATTTTAAGGCATTCAGAACTGGGAAGGAAAAAAAAGATGACACCTTGAATTCCATAATAGGTTTCTTTCTTATTTCCCCACCAGCGTTATTGGGTCTAATCAGTTTATTGGCGTAAACACTATTTCTGTTTTAAAGTCGTAAGTATAGTGGAAGCAAAATCTGAGGGAATAATCAGTGATACCTTATCTGGCTTGGGTTTTATTTTCTCTCTTCTTAACTCTCTTGGGCTGTGGACAGAAATGATAGGATTAAAACATTTTCAATTTTTTAGCAAGGAATAAGGGGCAGAAATACTAGAATGTAATATCTTTTCTTATTGTATTATAGCAGAGAGTTTAAACAATTACTGATCACTTTTTGCAGTACTTTGTCCTTCTGCAATTACAGTAAAACCAATTCCTATTCAGCTACAGTATAAAGAGATAAGATTGGATAAAACATGGGAAAAGTGAAATCTGAAAAGCAGGAAAACATCTTCTCATAAATTAAGAACTTGATCTGAAAACTGAGCATAATTCATTCTCTGTAGCAATCAGCTGATGTCATGATCAATTTGCTAATGTGCTTAAGGTCATACAGGGAATTTGTTCCAGTACCAGGCACTGAGAGTTGATCTTCTGTCCCCATCCAACAGTTGCAAGAAAAATGACTAATCTTGGAGCCTGAATGGTAGAGGTTATCAGGAGTCAATAGATTCTTGACATCAGTAATGCCTGTGGGAGAGAGAACATTTTGGTCTTTTTCTTCTCTTCCTTCTCTACCAGCTAAAGCTATCCAACTCTCTGCTGCTTTTCAAACTAATAGTGAGCTCTCTTCTCTTATTCTTTATCTCCACATTTTTCTATTTTTTGAAAGGAAATTTTCCACATTAAAATAATATGAGGTAGTTATGGCAGAAATTTCATTTAAGAGTCCTGATATACAATGTAGGATTGGCATGGACATAATTACTTTTCTTCAAAACATTAGTTATTTGCTGCTGGCCCATGTCAGCTGTCTGTTGCCCCAGTCTTTTTAACTATTGGTTGTACTGTGGAGCTGTATTTTGAACGGACAGAAATAAATCTATATGAAATAATTTAGCGTTCAACTTCTCTCAGGAGGTCTTTGTAAGACCTTTTAATGAAACTTGATAGTCCCTTCTTGTGTCTTAGTCTAAGAAGTTTATATATGTTAATGTAAACTGAGCTTTACTCAGAGGTAATAGCACATTGGCATTTGCCTGTTCTTCCATATGTAAATTATCCATGCAAAGTGAAGTCTTTTATGCTTTATAACACTGATGTATTGTTGCTCTGAAGAAAAAATATATACCAAAAAACTTTGCTGCCCATTCAGTAATTTTTATATATTTCCCACTTTTTTTCCTTTACATTGCAACATTTTTACTCTGATGAAAGGAAATCAGAAGATAAGGATATAGGGATAATTGCTTTGCTCTTAAAAGGAAACATTGAGTCTAATATCCTACTAAGACTCCATTATACTTTGTTCTTTGTAAAACCTTTTTAAGAGCTGCTAGAAGGAAAATAATAAGTGGGAAAGGTCTAACACCTCCTTTGATGTAGGTAGTTAAAAATAAGAAGCTGTTTCATTGGTTTCAAAAGGTCATATTTTACAACTGTTACTAAAACACAGGCATTTATGCTGAAGTGATTCTAATGAAGACCCCCAGAGTGATAATTTTGGACACAACAATAAAGACATTTAAGTTTGACTAACACCTTTAATCCTTTAATTGGATTTGCAACTATTAAACTTTCAAAGTCTATCTAAGTTTCACTGTTGCAAGATTGTGTTGTTTGGTGGGGTTTTTTTGGTTTGGTTGGTTGGTTGGGGTTTTTTTCAATTTTATGTTTTTATTTTTATTTTTTACTTTCTGTTCAGTGGGAAATCATTGTAACTTAGTGGAATTTTTATTGTTTCCCTGATTCCTAGGCTTGGAAGTAGCTATTTAGCAATTCATTGCCTCTCTTTAGGGAAACCAGTGTGATGACACTAGAGTGGCAATTTTTAGTCATTTATTTTTTGAAGATTTTAAGGTTAGTCTTTCAAAATTTAGATTAACCTTGCTCAGAGAACAAGAGTTTTCAAAGGTATAATCAGTGTGGTTCTGAGCTGTACCGCAGTTTTGCTCCAAGTGCATTTTTCTCCTGATTTTAATTATAAAGACTGGTTATTCAGTTCATTGCCCTAGTGATCACTCTATCATACTGTTTAAATTATTGTTAACAGTTTGGTAATGTGGTCATGGGAAGTCTGACAGGAAAAAAAATTCTTAAACTCGTGATAATATCGTTAGAAAAAGTTCATGGAGTAGTGGAGAGAATAATTGAAAGCAGCTAAGGTACAAAAAGAAAATTGCAGGTTTCATAGTCTAGGACTCTGAACTACTTAATTAACTAGTAAGTTTTGTTTTGCAATTTGTCTTTCGTGTCACTACTTGGTGGGCATAGATGAGCAGGGCATTGGTATCTTCCATGATTTACAGATTTTCTGTATAAATTGTACCATTCTTCTCAATATTATTGCAATGTCCTGGTTTGAATGAGAACAGAACTAATTCTGTTTAGGTCTAAAGGGCCGCCCTGACCCTAAACTGTGACATGCACATACAGCAACAATTCACTGCTGACAAGTAGCAGAACTTTCTGAAAGAACAGACAAAGCTAGTGTAGTCAGGGGAATGCTTTGCTTCCCAATATCCTTGGTGACTATTCACCACTTGTTGAAACATACATATATCAAAACACTGACTGATTAATATTATATTAATGACCTGGCAACCAGTTTTACCTCATACTCACTTGGAAACTGAGGAATTTTCTTGCTTCAAGTGGGTGGAATTTGCCGAGTCTAATTTGGGGTTTAACACATGTTGATATGGCATCATGCATCAATTCAATTAAAATTTGTATGAACCAAAGAATGAAAGTCAAATTTGTGTTATGATATTCTCTGGTAGTAAGTCCATAATTCTGAAAACAAAGTTACTTCCTTATCAAAGTCTGTGGGAATTGCTCCACTCAGGATCTCAAGAAGGTTCATTAATGCTGACATTTCCTCTGAAGATTTTAAAAATCTGATTGTAAATATTAATATTCTTTAAAATTAAATTGGAGGCAGCAGTTTTAAATGTATAAAAGACATCCACATTAAGTTGAAGACTTTTCAAAAGCTCTAAAAATGGGGCATCAGGGTGTGTTCCCATGAGAGCAGTGCAGAGCCTTAGCTGCTGCTTGAAATGCCCACACAAATCATGACTTGACCCTTACAAAAGAGATTTATGCCTTCCTTTTCATAACTGTTAACTGCCATTTTGTAGTTAATTTCATGCTTAACCTCTGCTATTTCCTGTCATTTCTTTTGCTGGGAAGGTGGAATGCAAATTTTGAAGTACAAATCAGCATAACAGAAAGTTCCTCAAAGGATTTCAGTTATACTCTGTAATGGCATTCTGAAAGGAGAGTTTTACTGACCTTGGGGAATGCAAGTGAAAAACTGTTTCCAAAGAAACTGAACTTGTATTTCCTAGGAACCTTTAGATAAACCTTATGAGCCTTTGAGAACTTGTTAGATGGGCATGGCTTCCTCATTTCTGAGCTTTATCATCTAGTGGAAGCATTTTGAAGTAGTCCTATAGATTTGTGTGGCAGGGAAAAGTCAATTACAGTCTTGAATTATTAGCAGTTAGAAACTGATAAATTGTCAGATAAATTCAGAGACCTCCAAATTAGTAACTCTTCATTACAGAGCCAGAAATGCAAAGCAAATACATGGGTCTAAATTTCTTCCATTAGGATCTCACATTGCTTTTTACATGATTGTGTCCAAGTTATGAAGATTGAAAAAAAAAAAAGATATTAATCAAACACAGTTCAAATATACACTTAGTTTTCTGTAAGGAGAATAAGTAAGTGTATGCTGATAAACTGATACGGGCAGAGTCCTAGCATATACGCACATGGTGCACTGATGCCTATCTTAGCTTCAGATGAGCTGTTATGTCTGCACAAAAGACCATAGTGCAGTTCTGCACCTATCTGCTATGGGCTCCAGAGTCCCTTCACAGCAAAGGTCTAATAGTGCTCCTTTACTTCACTGGACCTGTCACAAAGCTGAAAAATTGCATGGCACTACTGCTTTGACTGCCAGAGCAATCTTAACTACAAACTAGTTTGATTTTCTTTCTAAAATGGGGTACAGCTATGGTGAGGTGTGGACGCTGCTCTGTTCTGTAGTGATCAGGGTGTTCTACAGTGTTCTCCGTGTGACTAGGAGCAAGCCCTTTACCGGGCTTCCTTAGTGTTCCTGTAAATTGATATAATACAGTTACTGCAGCTTTGTTGGTTAGAAAGGTTTTGCATCTCCTGCTTTTCATAAGAAGTTAGTTTTGCTAGTTGGCATATGCTTAGTGTTGTTATTACTAAGAGAGAACAGATAATCTTGTGGTCAATCAATATAGAAAACGTTTCTTCTTAAAGTTAATCATCAATCACATTTCTAGCAAATTACTATAACTTTATTCAGAGGAAATATATCCCTACAAGTTAAAGTAGAATACAGAAATAAATGCTCATAACAGCGCCAAATTATAGAATTACAGAATCATAGTATTATTTAGGTTGGAAAAGACCTCTAAGATTGAGTCCAACCATAAACCTAACACTGCTAAATCCACCACTAAACCATGTCCCTAAGCACCATGTCTACATGTCTTTAAATACCTCCAGGGATGATGCCTCAAATTAGGTACCAAAGTTGTTACAGTAGTATAAAGGTGTTTGACTTTGCAAAAACCTGAAGTAATTTGTTATGGTTTCTGTGAAACTTCAGTTATTTAGTTCTACCTTCTAAATTTGGAGTAATTACATTTATTTCTGTGATCTGCTCAAGATTATACATGGAGCAAGCAGAAGAAAAATGTGACCCTTCTATTTTATGCTGTGTTGAACACTGCTGTATACCTTCACACAGTTTACTTTTAATTTAAAAGTAATATACTAGATATTTCTGTAAATTTATATATATATAAATTATAGGGTACTTGAAAGCTAGTTTCCGACAGACTTCTGTGGGAATAAAGATGGGCTTTAGTATGCATTTCTTCAGAATAGCTGAAATTTCTTTTTACAAGAGGAAAATCTAATTTTCAGAAATATAGCTATATCAAATACTGCTTTATATCTATTATTTGTTCATTTTCCTACAGACTTTATCCTCACAGTTCTTCCCACAGAAGTTCTCAAACCAGAAATGCCAGTGTATATTTTGTGATGTTATAGTAATTCCATTTCAAATGCAGTGTATTTTATGTCATGTAGTGCTTGAAAATTCATGTTTATGCACATGCTTTCATGTGATGGAGAATATCATATATACACAGGATAAGCTATGCTGACATCCATTATTATGATGTATTATTATTTAGAGGACTGTTGTGCTTGGCTGGACTAATGAGAATTTGGGGTTTGCTGGTCACTGCATAAATAATATGAAGTGAGTCAGTCTCTGCACTGAAAAGTCCACAGCCTGGATAACAAGATATGACAAGAATAACAGGGTTGTATTATGTATCCATATACTTAACAGTGAGAAAACGTTGCATTATCTTGTAAATTAAATGTGTGAATATATTAACAAAAGTTCGCAGTCATTTCTGAATTCACATTTTTTCTTGTCAAGCCTGGGAATAAGCTAGGTCCCATAAAAGCTATCTTCTGGTGAATTTTTAAATTTTAGTGTTTGTGGTCCAAAACCAGTCAGTGTCAGCTGAAGGTCCATACCTGTCTTGATAACTGTGGAGCCTGAGCAAAGAATGGTGTCAGATGAATCACAGGAGCCTCCTCTAGGCACAGTTTCATTATCAGCAAACTCAGTATCAGCAGTCTCAGCACCTCTCTCCACTCCATTTCTAGCCCTGTCTCCTCACGAGCCTTGGACACGCTGTAGGTAAATCTCTCTGCAGGACTCTCTGGGAGACCCTGACATGACTTATCCTTTTACCCCACCTGGGCCTGTCACAGGTCTTGTCCCTGTCCCTAGCCCAGTCCTGCCGGGATGCTGCAGAGCCGGATGCGCTCTGGTGGTGCTGGCCTTGATCCTCCTCCCTTGCAGAGCAGCCCCGCTCCTGCTGCTCCCTAGTACAGCTCAGTGGAGCTGATTTGCTGTTACCAGGTAATGCTCCTTTTCCTCCCGCTGTCTGCCAGATGACGGACATATGTACACCCTGTTTGGAGCACAGTTACTCTTCCAGCATGAAGTTAAACTTCACGTTTGCTTCCTTTTGTCTGTTTTGTTGGTTTGGGTTTTTTTTCTATCAGAAAATCAAGTATCTCTTCTGATACTTTCTGTCAGAAGTTTCCTCAAATACCACTTCTGGGATGTGTATTGTTGGAGTCTGTCACTGGAAAGAGCCACTCTCTGAGTGGCTCTCTACTTCCCTAATTTTGTAAATATACATGGTGTATCAGAGTTAGCACTGAGATGCCACAGAGTTGTCAGTCTCCGTAAACAGGAGCCTGAACCTTCAGAGAGTGCATTAGTCTGAAATCATGCACCGTACGACTGGCAGTAGGGTAGTTTTCTCTAGCTAGCTCCACCATGGTGTAAGAGGAAAGAGATCACTTCCAATACTTGAAGCTTGTGTAGGTTCTTCACTATATTTGGTTATATCTGCAAGCTATAGCAAAAAAAAAAAAAAAAAAATCTTACCTTCATTTCCTGCTTTACTGCCATTTACCTAGGGAAAGGCATAATGTTTTTCTCTTGCAGAACCTATTTCTAAACTTTTTTTTCTCTCCCCCAAAAAATCACTCCCATAATGAGTCTGCAAAGCCTGTATGTCCCTTTTCTTAACTCCACATTCAAACCATACACTTCTGTTCTACCAGTTGGCCACAAAGCCACCTATTCTAGGTGACATACTGAAATTATGCTCTGAATAATCTGAAAAAACCTGATGTATTGACAATATCATACTTGTTTCATCAAGAGACTCCTTATGTCATCAAAGACAAGTTTGATTTTATAGTCAGCTTGTTCTCATTTGATTTTGAACTGTCAAGCTGCTAATCAGCAGCGCACAATGTGTTTCCATATACAATGACTGAGACAAACAAGGACTTCCTTATCCACAAAAGAGTCTCTATATATTAAATTCCTTCTCCATTGCAATTGTTTACATTTTATTTCATGTTATTGAGCATGAAAGATTAATTACTTTTTACATTATTTTCTAAATTTTGTCTTCCGTTATGATTCATTATCTTCCCAAGTAAATCAACACCAACAATAATTTCTACTTGGTAACTTCACAGACTGAGAAAACAGTGGCTTCTTCAAAGTTAGGGTGATATTCTATTTAAGTTTGAGAAGACTGGTTCAGGTTTAACTGCAGGATGAAGAATATGAAGTAGCTCTTCATAAGCAGAAAAGTACAATGAAGCTTAAAACAAATAGAACTCAGCCTTATGGTGTATTACAGTGCCAGATTCTGCTGTGGAATAAAAAGATGTAAATACAGAACAACTCCAGCTATTTAAACAGATAAATTCCAAATTTACTCTGTCAGTACTGTCAGCTGGATCTGACTCTGGGTTCCTTCATTATTTCATGTCCCTGGTGACGAGATTTTCTAAAACCCTCTGATAAGAGGCTTTGGCTCAGCATGTGCTATACATGTTTAAGGAACCTATAATTACATTTCTAAAAATGGAGTCTTTGCAATTCAGTACTATGTTGTTTGTTTCTTTGGTGAATTTCACCTAGCAGCTTTCTGGAAGAAATTAAAAATAAGAAATCACAAATTATGTATAATTGAAGATAAATGAAATCTGTAGTGAAATAATATTTATATATAAATGTAAGTTCTTTTAAAAATGTTCAACGTTTTCATAATCCTTGTGCTTAAGTGGTGGCATGAGCATTAACTCGTTCAAATCCTTTCCACTCATGGTTTATGAACATTTCCAAGTAGGATCCAGCAGAAATGTCTCCTGACGTATCCTAGGATCCCCTTAGAGAGTTACACCTCTTGGTTGTGATCAACAAATCATCCATCATAACCTCAAAAAGGTTGCCTTTTTAAGTGTTATTAAATTATATTATCAGTGTTAGCAACCTTTATAGCAACTATAAACAACCTAGTAAATCTATAATAGCTGTCTTTTTTTACACTTTAACCCACGGGACTACTTTCATAGAATAATCCCAGCTAGACTCAGGCCTCAGAAAAAAATTACTGGAAAGTCATGAGAGAGAGAGCATCCTTCTTAATCAGTTGTCTCTGTAGACCAAGGAACGGGAGAGAGAAAACCCAGAAACAAATGAAGGCATATGGATGAGAGGGCAAGTGTGAGTTTAGTGCTGTAGTTAAAAGCATTCAAGGATTCTTGCTGTATTAGCTAGGACAAAAGAGTATGAAAAATGTCTGTCTGAAACACCTAGAGTTCAGTTGTTAATGTAAATCCCTGCAACATCAGCACTTTCTCTTATAGCAGCTCATCAAAGGTTATAGCCTTTACAGCAGTTTAAACCTTTATTTGATATCTCTACACTGAACAAGATAAGCATGCTCTTGTGCCTTAAAAAAAGACTCCCTAATGATAAAGAATGCCACTGGCCACAATTGCACTGGAAGGCATACCTTTACTAGTAAATTACTGAAAAATTTGCTTGCATCATTTCCTTCTCCTGTGCCTTACAAAGAATGGGTGAGTTTATAATGGCTTTTCTTAATACTGGAAGCATTGATTCTTGATCTTGGTTTTGTGTTCTTCAGAAAGCAAGACTTAGGATGCATGTCAGCATATTATCCTCTTCCTCCCTCTTTTCCTTTTTCTTTCTTATGGAAAGTTGGCAAAGCTGTGCAGTATTGTTTCCATTTACTCTTGTGGTTTCAGTAGGCAATAATTCAATTTTAAACAAAAGGAAGCACAGAGTAAATGAAAAATCATGTATAATACCTTGATGAGAAAGCATTGAGTGCCTTTATACCATGCTGACAATTAACTGACAGAACAGCAGCTGTAGCATGCACAATGACTAGCTTAGACATTTGAAATTGTTCCACTTGTTTAAAAATGACAATTACATTGATGCCTGCACTAAAGAATGCAACTTGTACATCAGCCTTTTGATTTAATTTTTCTATTCTTCCATGGAATCTCTAGCAATAATAAAAATGAACAATAATAAATCATAGTAAGAAAAAAAGAAATGTTCTGTTTAATGGAAGAAAAAAAGAGTTGGAAGAGAAAATATGCATTTTTATAGAGAATTAGATAAAGAGAGAATTTCCTACTCACAGGTAGCTTTCACAAACTGCATGTCCTCAGGAGCAACTTCTCTTCAGGAAGTTTGTATGTGGAGAATTTCAGTGATGGATAGAGCTTGTCCTGACCTACAAGAAAAATATAAAATTGATACGAGCACAATTAAAGTTGCAGTTCTGTGGTATTGGGTAAATAGATCCCTGGCAGGAATAATTGAGAGAAAGATATTAAATACAGCAAAAATATTCCAAAAATATTTTCTTTCCATCTCTGTCTGATAGTGTGCTACTAGATTTCTGTTAATAGAAATTTGTAACCATACCATCTTTCATTGTCATTTGCATAGTCTACTTCAACCTGTTCTGTGAAGCAAGATCTTTTTGTGGTGATACCAAACAATCTTTGGCCACAATTGCACATGATCAATCAGACTTTGATATTTCCCATCATTAGTTCTGCTGACATATTTTTCCTGCAGAGGATTACACAGGTAACATTGACCTTTTTTCTCCTGATAGTTACATATATGGGTGTTCATTGTATAGTTGGACATTTGCTACTGTCTAGAAAAATGGAGTAATTTCACAAAAAGAAGTATTTATAGTTTTCCTCCTGAAGTCTTGCTTCTGGGGTTCGCTTGAACACACTATCCATATTATTTACTAAGAAACTATGTTCATGTTACCCTTAGAATGGCACACAGGGGTTTTTTTTGTTGTTGTTTTGTTTTGGGAGGGGTTGGTGTGTTGTTTTGGTTTGGTTTTTGTTTTGTTTTGTTTTGTTTTTTCAGTACTTATTTTCCTGTTAGGACAAATAAAGGGAAATTAATACTGGGAAAGGTGGATACTGCTCACAGCATTCTGATTTCACTACCACAGAAAATAAGCTGAATCACAAGTACGTATTTTTTCATATTAAAAACGTATTTTTATTACGATAACTCTTATAAAGACAGTATCTACTTGCATGAGCAGAACATTGCTAAGAAAATCTTTCTTTATATAGTTTGTATTTTCTTCTGAGCAAATAAAATACATTTCTGCATTTCCAGGTGCAGTTCTAAAAAGTTAATTTAAGGAAACTTTATTCTAAACCAACAAATTTTGGATGCCTGGTTGCTGGCAGGATTATGTTTATGTGATTACTGACAAGAGAAAGATGGGAATTGAATTCCTGGCAAGAAACAAATGCAGGTTGCAACCATTTAATAAGGCGTTTTTAATAGTCAGAGTGAGGATGTGTAGAAGTGAATTCCTGCCCACACAAATCCTATATGGTGCCAGGCAAAACAATTGTCTTCTTGGAAGTACTAAACTAGAGTATTTATTACAAACATTTATTGTGTGGGGTACTATAAACAAAAATTGCATTTTCTATGAGGATACAAAGGTAAGGATTGATAGCTATCATTCATAAATACAAGAGATTTCGGGGTTTTTAATATAAATTAAGATTACATGAAAAAGGAGAAACTGTAGTCTTAATTATCACATTAGTCTGCAGGTATAATGCAATTTCAAAATTGCATGCTTATTGTAAATAGTACCCTATTTTTATTGTGATGATAGAATAATTTGTCTTTACACAGCTAAGAGGAAAAGGATTTGAGTGGTTTTCACCCCATTAGTAGTGCCCATTCCTTTTATTTTTATTTCTGTTGTTGAGGGCTGTTTTCATATGGAGTGAAATGACTGTTGTCATGAAACAACATTGTACTTTTAATAACAGTCATTTAGACAAATTCATACTTCTTGCTGTGCATGAATGACTAAGCGATGTCACTTCAGGACAGTGTATACTAAGGGCTGTGCAGAATCACATCATCCCTTATGGAGCAGAAAAGACTTTCTGGCTGCAGGCATCTCCTACACTGTGGGAATTAGTTTAGTGTCTCATCACTGTCTTTAGTCATTGCACAGAGAGGTGGTAGAGCCCAAGCCCAGTATCCTGCTGGTACATAATTTTGGAATTACTGGGTGAACTGAGAAAGGATTATTTGTGCAGTGTTGTCATTTATTAAAAATAAAGGCTGGAAGAGATTATTTTCAGGACAGTTTTGGGGATGTGCATAATTTAGTCTAAGGGTTTTGGTGACCTGAAAAAAGAAACTGATTCAGAGCAGAGAATTTGGCCGGGTGATCAGGTCAATATTAAAGTGTGCTCTAAGGTGCTAGCTAGCCATGAATTTCACCCACATCATGCTTGGAAGGGCTAAGCTGAGGCTGATGCCTGTACATTTAAATTAGAGGTTCAAATCCTGACACAATGGGATAGGTTGAAACTAGATTTCTCAATTATCAGTATAGAAGTGAAAGCTAAAGTAATGAGAAAAAGTCAAATGTCTTTAAAACACTTGCATGGGAATGAATTACTATATCCTTAATTTAAAGGGAGAGCTGTGGGGTTTTTTGTGTGTTCCCCTGTGATTTGATTGCTTTTCAAAGGTAGATTGAATTAAGAAGAAAAGTATTGACCCTAGATTCCTTATGAATCTCATTACAGCCATTCTCAACATCAGTGTATAATTTTCAAAACAGCATGTTTGATCAAGAGAAGTGTGACCAGCAGGTTGAGGGAGGTGATTCTCCCCCTCTACTCCACTCTTGTGAGACCTCACCTGGAGTTCTGCGTCCAGTTCTGGAAACCCTATTGCAAGAGGGATATGGATGCACTGGAACATGTCCAGAGAAGGGTCACAAGATGATCAAAGGCCTGGACCACCTCTCCTATGAAGACAGACTGAGAGGGTTGGGGTTGTTAAGTCTGGAGAAGAGAAGGCTCCAGGAAGACCTTCTTGTGGCCTTCCAGTATCTTAAGGGGGCCTACAAGAAAGCTGGGGAGGGACTTTTTAGGCTGTCAGGCAATGATAGGACTAGAGGGAATGGATTAAAACTAGAAAGAGGTTGATTCAGGTTAGACATTAGGAAAAATTTCTTCACCATGAAGGTGGTGAGACACTGGAACAGGTTGCCCAGAGAGGTGGTGAAGGCCCCATCCCTGGAAGTTTTTAAGACCAGGCTGGATGGGGCTCTGAGCAACCTGCTCTAATGGAAGGTGTCCCTGCCCATGGCAGGGGGGTTGGAACTAGATGATCTTGAAGGTCCCTTCCAACCCTGACAATTCTATGATTCTATGTTGAGAAATGCATGGAAGATTTGAATGTTTTGGATCTGGGATCCTGTTTGGACTGCTTTTATACTGTAATATGGAGAAAAATGTAAATGTGCAAATCCTCCAGTTCTTCTGAAAAAAACGCTACCTGCAATTTTCACCGTACGTATCAAACTGAGCATTGTGCTACAGGACAATGCTAAAACACCCTCACTCAGAGAAACAGGATGGCAAACATAAATAACCTTAGATGACAGTATGCAGTATTGAATAACTTGGTGACAATTTAAAACATAGAAGAATCACAGAATGGTGAGGTTTGGAAGGGACCTCTGGAGATCATCTAGTCCAGCCCCCCTGCCAAAATAAATTTACCTAGATTAGCTCACACAGGAACACATCCCAGCAGGTTTTGAAAGTCTCTAGAGAAGGAAACTCCACAATGTCTCTAAGCAGCAAGTTCCAGTGCTCCATTACCTTCACGGTAAAGAAGTTTTTCCTCATATTTAGGTGGAATGTTAAAGTATGTTAGATGAAGTTCGCCCAGATGGACTTCCTACTTTTGTTACTTGCAGTATTCCTTCACTTCTCTCTGGGTGAGTTTCTAATGATCAAATAATTTATTTTAGTGTTTCTCTTCCTGAAGTAGTTTGATCCTTATCAGGTGAACTTTGTAAGAAGCCATTGGAATTGGAAAAGTTCATAGCAAAGCAAAACAAGTTATTTTGTTCCTGCTCAAAAATTTGCAAGGAACTTAAAAGTGTCCTAACAGGAAATTCTCAGTGATTTATGGAAAAGATTTACAAGGCAATAAGCTCTCACTGCAACATGCAGGAATGAGGACAAAGAAAGATGACTGAAGACATATTTTGTTAACCTAAAGAGAGAAAACAAATATGTTGTGTACCCAGAAGGCTTGAGACAGAAAAGACATAGAAAAAAAAATAGAATAACCCCACAACCTTTAATGATTCAAAGCAGTGGTGGCTGTAAAGCAATCAGGTAAAAACAAATGGGCCTGTTAGGGAAGAAGTGCCTTTTTTCCTTTGTTCTCTGTATTGTTTGACCTGACTTAGGACTGCGAGTTAATTTCTGCCTTGCTTCTTATGCAGAGAGAGGTACACTGTTTCCCCCACACTTCTGTTATACTTTAAAAGGACAAGATAGATGTGTAGGGAACCACAGGTGCTACTTTTTGTTGTTTCCTGGAAGGGCCAAGTAGATGGGATATGTAAAGCACTAGAAAAGCCTGACTTACTGTCTAGCAAGTCTTATGTTACACTTTAGAAGTCAGCACTGCATATGAAACTCGTGCAAATACCTTTGTAAGTTTTACAAGACAAAGTGCTAAGACCTGCAGAACATTTCTTGCTAGGGTGTGATTTCTACACTGCCCTTTACCTTATGCTTTGAACATATACACAGAAAGAGGAGTGTTTCATTTCAGCACACTACTTATCCATTTACATTTGACCTTGAGGTGATAGCCCGTTATGTGAACAGGGTTCAGGATTCAGCACATGCCAGTAGCTAGAGTACAAATAATTAGGGACTTTCCAAGTACATTTTTGATAATGTAATAGAAAAGATCCTAGATAATGCTTGTCACCCCTTCAGTTCTCAGTCCTCAGTTTAGGCCGATTATAAGAATACCTTTAAGTAGTTCCAAGCCATATTTTCCTTTTGCTCTATATACTTCATAGAAAAACTGTAATGATGCAAAGTTGTCAGTGTTGTATTTTTTGTATGCAATAAACATTAGTGACTATATCAAACTCTTGTACACAGAGCACTTCGATAGTTACACATTCTCAAATGTGGCTTGGGGAAAGTGAAGGATTTGAGAGCTGGTGGAATAAAACAGAGCAAGTGATAAACTGGCTGAATTTGAGACAGAATACATATTGCATAATTTCACAAAGTAATGTTCATTTAGAATTTTGCTTCCCTACTCTTATTTTGTGAGAAAATTATCTTTCTTTTCCACCCTTCTTTTTCTTCCAAAGTCCATTATCTTTTCATTCTCATACATACACAGACCTTCACTCTCTAGTTGCAGATTTTGTGCACTGCCATAACAGCAACTTTGCAGAAAGCTTTCTTTAATAGGATGGTTGAGGAAAGCTGAGCTGCTGTGACTGCATATCTGTGGTCCAAATTTATGTGGCAATTTTAATGGGAACGATTGTGAAGTAGCATACCAGTGTTCTGCCTAAAAAAAGGATGAAGACAGTGAACTTGATTTGTTTTGCTTGCCTTTACAGTTTGAGAAATTTGTCTGGGATAAAGTTCACAGCTTGAATTCTGGCCAGGTTCATTGAATAGTCTGTGGTGAGGACTGGGAGAAGGGTGGAAAGGAGGAAGAGAATGTGTGTGTGTGTGTGTGTGTGTGTGTGTGAGAGAGAGAACCCAAAATGCTTTGTTTTGACATTTCAGCTTGCTGTTTTAAAATCAATCCTTCAAATGTGGTTAAATTAAAACAAAACAAAACAAACCAGCTATCAATAAGAGGACAAAACAAAAAACCTTTAATTCTTTAGTTCCAACAGAGAATGTTTACTTTGACTGAGAATTATGTTCTGAGGGGATAGGGAGAATGCCATTTCTAGAAGTAAACAAAGAACCTTTATTTTTGTTTCTGTCCAAAATATTAATACTTTTTTCATTGGGTTTTTTTTTGGTACAGCAGGCAGATCAACACAATCAGTTATTTGCACACCTTTACCTGCAAAATCAATTTTATAGTGCTAATGCTAAAAACCTCTTTCTTCCCTGAATAGTTTATTTATTCTTAGTAAATTGTATAATTTACTACAGACATAAATTAGTGTAGGTCCATTGCATAGTCTTGTAGAAATTTATTGCAATTAGAACTATCATCTGGTGAAAATGTCTTGAGTACTATGGCCTTCAGATGAGACACAGAGAGCGTGAGGTGCAAAGGTGCTGGTTTTGGTCAGAAGCAGCATTTTATTTTATTATCTTCATAAGACTGTAGAACACAAAACTGGTCTGGTTAGCAACATTAAAAATAAAAGGTGGCATCTGGAATTTATCTTTAGTCCTTTATATGATTAAAGATATGGAGTACCCTTTGGCTTGGTTATGAAGTACAGCACAAAGCTAGCCAGCTAACTGTATTTATCATTGTTCTGGTGACAAAGTTAATTCAGAATTAAACTCTTTCATGTTAAATTATCCATAAAACAATATTAAAGGTGTTTTTGTTTGTGCTGCCAGAACAGTAGTTTTCTTAGCAAATTTTATCTACATAAATAAAATATTCAGCTTGATGTCTGAGGCACAAGAGAAAGCCTTGCTTAGCTTCAGGCTCTCATCACTGTATTGTTGAAACTATAAATTTCTATGAAACTACATAAATTAATATGGACACAAACCCTAGGAATTTCAAGCTGGCATTTTTACCTGCCTGAGAAATGCTATTGAAGATTGCTGTCTTAAGAAAATTTCTGCATAGAGACACCTTATCATGCTAACTCCTACTGCTTTAATGTTTTTGGATGGGGATAAAAAAATAATAATTTTCACAGAGGGAATCTATAAAACAGCTTATACTGTTGATAGTTGATGTGATGGCATAGTTCATTGGTTGGACCATTGCTAGGAGTCCAAACTAGTGCTGAATTAGCAGTAATGAGGAATAACTGGCTCTGACTTTTCCAAATTGACTGCCTCTGAACGTGTCCAGGTATCCAGAGACAACCTGCCTACTGCTGCCTCCCCATAGGTGCTCGTAAGAAACTAGAATAATACACAAAAGGGAATGAGGCAGTGACCTAGCCATGCCCTTTCTACTGTACATGCTGTTGTGTCCAGGGAGAATAGGGAAGAACCTGGTTGCTTTCTTGAACTTTTCTACCTGTCTTCAGATCATCTGTCTTCAGAACAAAATGATAGAAGCCCTAAGGTAACACATGCTGCACTGAAGTATTGTCAAAAGTGAGGTTTTCTTCAGTGGTTTTTAATGGCATTAAAACAGATATTGTGATTAGTTGTCAAGACATGCCTCATGAATATTGTAGTGAAGGAGGAGATTTCCTATAAAGGAGAGTAGAAAACAGAATGTCCTGTTCCAGACAGTGATGGCAGTCTTTTCACGGAATCATAGGATCTTAGAATGCCCTGGATTGGAAGGGACCTCCAAAGGTCATCTAGTCCAACCCCCCTGCAGTAAGCAGGGACATCCTCAACTAGATCAGGTTGCTCAGAGCCCCATCAAGCCTGACCTTGAATGTCTTCAGGGATGGGGCCTCCACCAACCTCCCTGGGCAACCTGTTCCAGTGTTCCACCACCTTCACAGTAAAGAACTTCTTCCTAATGTCCAATCTAGATTGACCCTTCTCTAGTTTAAAACCAACTGAGGACATAACCAAATGGATTGATGATGGTAGAGCAGTGGGTGTGGTTTATCTGGATTTCAGTAAAGTGTTTGACACCATCCCCCACAGCATGCTCACAGCTCAACTGAGGAAGTGTGCTCTGGATGATCAGGTAGTGAGGTGGATTGTGAACTGGTTGAACGATAGAAGCCAGAGAGTTGTGGCCAATGGGACAGAGACTAGTTGGAGGCCTGTATCTAGTGGAGTCCCTCAAGGGTCAGTACTGGGACCAGTACTATTCAATGTATTCATCAATGATCTGGATGAGGGAACAGAGTGCACTGTCAGCAAGTTTGCTGATGACACAAAACTGGGAGGAGTGGCTAACATAGGGAAAGGCTGTGCTGCTATCCAGAGAGACCTGGAGAGGCTGGAGAGTTGAGCAGGGAGAAATTTAGTGAAGTACAACAAGGGCAAGTGTAGAGTCTTGCATCTGGAGAATAACAACCCCAGCTAACAGTATAGGTTGGGGACTGACCTCTTGGAAAACAGTGTAGGGGAAAGGGACATGGGTGTCCTGGTGGACAGCAGGAGAAATGAGCCAGAAATGGGCCAGAAATGTGCCCTTGTGGACAGGAAGGCCAATGGCATCCTAGGGTGTATCAGAAGGGGTATGGTTAGTAGGTCAACAAAGGTTCTCGTCCCTCTCTACTCTGACCTGGCAAGTCTGCATCTGGAATATTGTGTCCAGTTCTGGGCCCCTCAGTTCAAGAAGGACAGGGAACTGCTCAAAAGAGTCCAGCACAGAGCCACAAAGATGATGAAGGGAGTGGGAGCATCTGCCCGATGAAGAAAGGCTGAGGAAGCTGGGTCTCCTTAGCTTAGAGAAGAGGAGACTGAGAGATGATCTCATTAATGTTTATAAATATGGAGCCAGGCTCTTCTCAGTGACATCCAATAATAGGACACGGGGCAATGGGTGCAAACTGGAGCATAGGAGGTTCCATGTAAACATGAGGAGAAACTTTTTCCCAGTGAGGGTGACAAAGCCTGGAACAGGCTGCCCAGGGAGGCTGTGGAGTCTCCTTCTCTAGAGACATTCAAAACCCACCTGGATCTGTTCCTGTGTGGCCTAGCCTGGGCCATCCTTCTCTGGCAAGGGGGTTGGACTAGATGATCTTTTGAGATCCCTTCCAACCCCTAACATTCTGTGATTCTGTGTAATTGCCCTGCATCCTATTATTATTTTTCATTTCATTGGTTTAAAAAAGGAAGTGCATGCAGGGCATCATTTCCCACAGTAGCTAGCGCAAGCCCCACTGCTGCCAGTTGGACTCCTGGCAGGATGCTTGTTCTCCTCAACTCCCACACTATCTTGAAGAAGCAATTTGCTGTGCAGCTAAGTTCCTATTCCACAATGGTTTAGATAACTTTGGCGCATTTATCAGTTTACTAAGTCCCAGTTGGATCTATTTCAGATATTGTGGGAGAGGGTTCCTCTGCCCTCCACCAGCACCATACTTGTATTTGGTTTGGATTTCTTGGAAATACATTTGCTGAAAGCAAATTGTTGAGCAAAATGTACAATTCTTTTTCTTACTGGAAACAAGTGTTTTCTCATGGTTGCAAAATTTGCCTTCTGACATTAAAAAAATACCTTAAGTTAAAAATGAATTGTTGTTTAGAAAATGTCATTTACCTGTTATATCTTACTGGAACTAATTTCAGTAATCTAAAGAAAGAATTGGAAATTTTCCAGGTTTCTTTCCTTATTTAATTAATATTGATGCCAAGGAGCACTTGGAAATTTTTTTAATTTCTCCCACCAATTTAAGATGAGAATAATTTTCAGAATTGTCACTGAATGGGGAAATTTTCTTTTTTTTTTTTTTTTTTTTTTTACACTCCATTAAAAATCAATGCCAAGTTCTATACTTGGAATAAATAATGTGAAATTATGAAAACTAAACCAAATAGGAAATGCTAAGGTAACTACATTGAAACAAAATTCCCTTTTGAAACTAATTGTTTGTTTAGATTAACATTCTGTAAATGTGAAAGTCATGTTGTGTTCACATTTTTTTCTCTCCAGGTTTGCTGAATGTCTTGCTGTGATCTTCATTATTCAGCACCTTTCCAAGTGGAGTTGACCAGGGGACAAGGCTGATTAATCCCTGAAGCAACAACACAGTTCACCCCAGCAGTCAAATCAATAACTACAGACTGAAGGTTAGTTGCTAAATGAGATGAGGTCTAATGTTATGGTACTGTAGATCTACACACCTCTAAGAGGTTACGTTTTCTCAGCATCTTTCCCTTAGAAAGCCTATTCATCCTAGCAGAGGTGAATGAGTCCTGCTTCTTCTGACAAGAATAATTGATACATTCTTCAGCTTAAGTACCCTGGGATATTAGTTAAGCAAACATCCAATTATGTATATCTGAAGTGTTAATAATAGAATGAATAATGATCAGTTTAAATGTCAACTAGATCTGAATTAAAGCTTTCTTTGTGGATACCAGCTTCCCTCTACACAAGGCAAATACTAATCTTTTTATCTTCTACTTTGTCAAATAACTACAGTTCTTGGTCAGTTCTTTGAAAACATGGGATAATTCACATGGAATTGTCACCTGTTGTGGTGCTTTATTAGCAGTGGTATTCTATATTAACTTAAGACCTTATACCCTTGTATGATTTCATGCTGCCCTCAATGATATGTTTGAAAAATGCTAATAGGAATCTGGGGACAAGGCAGAAAAAAAATGCCTGTCATTTTTCAGGCTTACCATCAAGTGGCACAGTTCCTATTTTAAGTTAGAACATCCCCAAAGGCAAGTTTTATCACCTGACAGATATCTCCACAGGCTCATCAAACAGATTGGTGAAATGTGGGAGTGACCTACCTAAGTATTCCTTACATTAATTATTGTCCCCAAACACTTACACTAGGGAATAGTAGGGTATTCCTTCATAAAACTCACCAAGAATGTAATTTAAAATGATGCCCCTGTAGTTGGCAGTGGTGAGGCTGCAGCTTGAGTACTGGTTTCAGTTTTGGATGCTGCAGTATAAGAAAGACACTGAGGTGCTAGAGCAGGTCTAGAGAAGGGCAATAAAGCTCGTGAGGCATCTGGAGAACACGTCTTATAAGGAGTGGCTGGGGGAGCTGGGATTATTTAGTCTGGAGAAGAAGAGGCTGAGGGGGGAGCTTATTGCTCTCTACAACTGCCTGAAAGGAGGTTGTAGTGAGGTGGGTGTTGGTCTAGTCTCCCAAATAACAAGTGATAGGATGAGAGGAAATGGGTTCAAGTTGCACCAGAGGAGGTTTAGATTGGATATTAGGAATAATTTCTATACTGAAAGCATGGTGAGGCATTGGAACAGGCTGCCCAGGTTGGTGGTGGAGTCACCATCCCTGGAACTGTACCAAAAATGTGTAAATGTGGCACTTCAGTACATGGTTTAGTGGTCAGGATAATGTTGGGTAGACTTATGCTTGATGATCTTGGAGGTCTTTTTCAACCTTAATGATTCTATGATTCTATCTTCAACAGATTGCGCTGAGTCTAGGCAGGCAGCTGGCTCAAAAGCAAAGTTGTCATGAAAAATGATGCTAGAAAGTAATACAGTTAAAAATGAGTTGGCTTAATTTGTTTGTAATTCTCAAATAAGCAAATGATAAAGCACGTGTTAATCATGGTAGGAACACTCCAAATCCATACTACTTTCTTCAGAAACTTTTAAAAGCAACCAAACAAACCAACCAACCAAACAAAAAAAAACAACAAAAAACCCAACAAACTTTTAGCGATAGAACTACTTTAAGATGTTCTGAGGGACAGAGTAAGCAAACCACTAGATGACTCTTCTAAATGCAGATTGCATGCTTGCCAATTTTTCCTGTTATTTTGATTATGATGGTCATTTCATGACATCAGGAAACAGTTAATATTTCTAGTGCTGTCTGCATGCCATAAAATGATATGTGGTGGAGAAATTAATTTGACCTCTTCTGATTTTCATAGTTGTGTGTTAGCTAAGGATGAGATCATGTTTCCACCTAGCATCTTGTTGAACAGTAATTATAGCTTGCTTTTTCCCTTGAAACATATTAAGTTAATTCTCAGCATAAGTGTTAAATATTTTCATTTCCAAATATTTCATAGTGATTAGTGGCCACAAGTAAATGGACATATTTATCTCTGTTGCTTTTACTCCAGGAGGAAGAGGAACTATTTAAAACAGAACAAAATCATTGTCCTTGTTTTTCAGAGACAGAATGTAGGCTGTCATAGTCTGCATGCCATTAGCAGTTTGGTTTCAGTCAAGGCAGCTGAACTGAGTTGGCTCACAGGTGTATCTTATACCAGAAACATCATGCTCATTATAAAGATAGAATTTTGTTGAGAGTGAGAAGGTGTGTCTCCTGCCTGTTCATTGTGATCATGGTATGTTTGCTGGGATGAGTATAACTTTGTTTTCTTAGTATTATTTCTGCTGTTTCATTGAATCTGGTTTTGTTTTGATTCGTGAGTCTCTGCTTCTTGGCTGGAGAGGGGTCATTGGGTGCTAGAGCAATTGCTATGGTTTAGCTCTAGATATGGGTTTGTTGGTACCCAGCGTTTCTTTGGGGTCTCACTTGAATAGCTCACTGGGAGAATTACAGACTTTTAACTTGAGGGTCTTGAATGATTGAAGTTTTAATGGATTTGACTGAGCTGTTATAAGCATTCATCATGTTGGTGATGTGGACTGGATAGTTGCTGAGTGCGGTTTTCTGTTTCTAGAGTTGCTTTTGAAGCTTGGACAGCTTTACCACTGTTTGTTACTGGTTTTGTGCAGTTTATTGCTTCTGGGTGTGGGGTTAGAGGTGCTGCTCTGCTGTGTTCTTTAACATTAGGTTATTCTATTATAAGTTATTTTGTAATTACAAAGATTTCTTATTTCTATGGAATGGTGGTGGGCTAAGAAAGTTTGGCATGCTCTTGGGATGCTTCCACCACCTTGATCATGTTGTTAGGCATTTTGAACGACTTTCAGCTCTTGGTCTTGCTTAGAGCAAACTATTGGTTTAGAGGTGGATATAGTGTAGGTGCTGCAACCCCTGCAGTGGATCCTGATGCTATTTTCTGCCCTCATAAGAAGCACTGTGGCTGCTTGACTTTTGGTGGTGGGTGATGTGTCTGAGCTAGGGACTCAACCCATACAATTATTAGTTCTCCCTGTAGAGAAAAAGAAATACAGAAAAAGAGGAGGTCCTGCAGGGACATCACAGGCAGAAGAATCAGAGCTGACCCCTCCAACTGTGAGTTGTGAGATATACATAAAGATTACAGTCATCATGAAGGTGAGAGGCTTGTTATTCAGCTATTCTGATCCTGGGATAATGGAGCCAATGGTTTGGACTTAGAAGGTAGAGAAGTCAAGCAGTTGGGATTGATGGTTAGGGAAGCTGGTATTGATGGGGTCTTGTAATAGAGGAGCATCCTCTTTTTCTCTCTGTAGGTAGCTACTGTTGAGTGTGAGGAAGAGGTATCCCTTTAGAGACAATGTTGTGTACTGTCTGGGTGAGTGGACAACTACTGACAGAGGTGTTAAGAATTTGAGGGAACTATCTGTGCAGGAACTGATTGTTGCTGATCTGGATGGCCCATGGACACCATTAGATCCAGATGAACTAAGAGTTACCAGACCCATGTGGTACAAGTGGGTACTGAGCACATCACCATCATATGCCAAAACCTTAGCATTATTTAGCTGAACAGATGATGAGGCACCAGCGGTGGGTAACTTGGGCACTTGACTGCCTCAATATGTGGATAATCTCTCTTTCTCCCCATGGGTCAAAATAGCTGCTGTTGAAACACTGTCTGTCAAATCCATGGAACTGCTTGGTAAGATGTATGAAATTTTGTTCTGGATGGAGGATTGGTTCCACCCCCTAACTGTACTGACAAGTGTCTTAGCTGTCAGGTGAAAGTGTTCTCCTGTAAGGTCTGCCCGAGAGAAACTGTACACACCATGAAGCATGCTGTAGTTTTTTCTGTGTAACCACAGAGAAGACATGAGAAAGTGGGATGGAAAACCTACTTATGGTACTAAAGGCACAACTGCATGAATTGCAAGGCAAAACAACCACAAAAGGGACAACCAGGACAAGTGCTACTCCAGTTTCCAGTGGACATCCCCCAAAGAGCGTAAATGGGCTTCAGCTCCTTATTTATGAGATGTGAGTAATAGTGATAAAGGTATAGTCCATGAGAGCTACTTGGACGCATATGTGTTAAAAATCAGAGGGGCTTTGCCTACAGCCAGGTGGAGGAGAGGTAAAGCGGAGTTTATTGGACTGTGTGGTTTCAATGGCCTGGCACAGAACCACAGGAATATAATAATATAGCATCTGCTATATTTTAGTCCCAGATAAGGGCTAAATGTAGACAATCATCCAGAAAATTACTGCATGCATACATCTGCATATAGGCAATTATCTTTGTTTAGCTCATAAGCCACATCAGTCTTTTCATGGAGATCTGATATTGAAAAAGGTTTTAATACAGGGAAGTGTACAGAATCTCCTCCTGGGTATGTTGTCTGGCCAACTTCTTCACCCTCATTCTCAAAAAACCAAAAACAAACGAGTCGACCAAGCCCAAGAAAGACCAACCGCAGCACCGCCGACAGAGCGAAGAG
>JANHGN010026574.1:10201-21472 GCA_024605025.1 Megaceryle maxima | reverse complement strand
CCCTGTATGTTAGGGGGTGTCTTGATTGTCTTGAGCATAATGAACATGATGATAGGGTTGTTTATGAGTAAGAATCACAGGTAAGGCCAACAAGGCAGATATCATGGTGGGAGTCTGTTATAGACTGCCCAACGAGGATCAAGAAGCAGACGAAAGTCTATAAGCAGCTGGGAAAAGTCTCACAATTGCTACCACTTGTTCTTGTGTAAGACAAACCATCAGGGAAGAAGACTAGAGTAGCTGAACAGGTTGTTTTGCTGGAACTTATGAAGAAAAGGAAGGTCTATGGCTTATGGAGAAGGGACAGGTAACTCAAAGCTTTCATGAGGCTAAGCAGGGAGAAAATTAGAACTAAACTAGAACTCAATCTTGTTCCTGCCATAAAAGACAATTAAAAAGTGTTTCTATAAGTACATTAACAACAAAAGGAAGACCAAGAGAATCTCCATCCCCTATTGGATGCAGGGGGAAATGTAGTGACCAAGGATGAAGAAAAGGCTGAGGTACTTAATGCCTTCTTTGCCTCAGTCTTTAATAGTAAGACCAGTTGTTCTCTGAGTGCCCAGCCCCTTGAGTTGGAGAACAGGGACAGGGAGCAGAATGAAACCCTAATAATCCAAGAGGAAGTGGTCAGTGTCCCACTACACCACTTAGACACACACAAGTCTATGAAGCTAGCTACAATCCACCCAAGGATACCAAGGAAGCTGGTAGTAGTACTCAACAAGGCACTTGACATCATTTATCAGCAGTCCTGGCTAACTGAGAAGGTCCCAGAGGACTGGAGATTAGTAAATGTGATGCTCAACTATAAGAAGGGCTGGAAGAAGGATCTAGGGAACTACAGGCCTGTCAGTCTGACCTTGGGGGCAGGGAAGATTATGAAGCAGATCAACCTGAGTATCATCATGCGATACATAAAAGACAATCAGGTGATCATACCAGCCAGCATGGGTTTATGAAGGGCAGGTCCTGCTTGCCTAACCTGATCTACCTCTGTAACAAGGTGACCTGCCTAGTAGATGAGGGAAAGGCTATAAATGTTGTCTACCTAGACTTCAATAAAGCTTTTGACACTGTGGTCATTCACAAATGGTGTTCCCCAGTGTTCAGTATTGGGGCCAGTTCTATTTAAAATCCTTATCAATGATCCAGAGGAGGGGATTGAGGGTACCCTCAGCAAGTTTACAGATGACACAAAGTTAGGCGGGTATGTTGATCTACTTAAGAGTAGGGAGGCTCTACAGAGGGATATGGACAGGCTGGATCAATGGGCCAAGGCCAGCAGTATGAGGGTCAATGAGGCCAAGGGCCAGATCCTGCATTTGGGTGACAACACCACCATGCTATGCTACAGGCTTAGGGAAGAGTGTCTGAAAAGCTGCCTAGTGAAAAAGGACCTGGGGGTATTGGGCAGCAGCCAGTTGAATATGAGCCAGCAGTATGCTGGCTTGTATCAGAAATAGTGTGGCCAGCAGGACTAGGGGAATCAATGTCCCCCTGTACTCAGCATTAGTGAGGTTGCACCTCAAATACTGTGTTCAGTTTTGGGCCCCTCACTACAAGAATTACACTGAGTTGCTGAAGTGTGCCTAAAGAGAGGCAATGAATCTGGTCTAGAGAACAAGTCTTACAAGGAGTGACTGAGGAAACTGGAGAAAAGGAAGCTCAGGGGAGACGTTTTTGCTCTCTTCAGCTACCTGTTCTCCCAAGTAACAAGCAATAGTACAAGAGGAGATGGCCTTGAGTTGCACCAGAATAGGTTTAGGATGGATATTAGGAAAAACTTCTTCCCCAAAATGGTTGTAAAGCACTGGAACAGGCTGCCCAGGGAAGTGGTGGAGTCACCATGCCTGGAGTTATTTAAAATACATGTAGATGTAGTGTTTAGAGAGATGGCTTAGTGATGACCTGGCAGAAATACAAATAGATTAGAACAAAAGGGAATGGAATAACATATACTCAGGAAGACATACAGCTTACACAAAACATAAAAAAACCCCTCACCCAGTTTCTTTCAAGGCTTTTCAGACCTTGAGGATTGAGCATTGAAGCTTGTTCACTATTTCAAAGCTTATGTCAGCTTTTTTTAATAAACCCACACATTCAAAGCACAATAGTTTTACCATAAAGCTGTTGTTACAAGAATGTAGAGAGGAAGCTCCTTTACAGCACTGTCATATAGGTACCAATACGTGTGCTTCACAAGGCTCACAAAATTTTCAAGAAAACCTCATAAAAAAAAAAATAAAATCCCGTCCACTTGTCTCACACACTATTTTCCCAGCTTTGTTTAGTGATGAAAAATTTGTACTACAATACTAATACCTACACACTGCAAGACTAAGAATAAGAGAAGACCAAGAATAAAAACTTTATTTCTAGTGAAAGGATTGCAACCAATTTACTAAAATGCCAGATTTAAAAATGCCTTTTCTCACAAGGTCTGATGTGCTGATCTTGCCTGTCTGCCAAACACCCACCCAGCCACTGTCTCGCTCCCTCTCCTCATCATGACAGTAGGGAGAAAATAAGACAGAAAAGCACACAAGTTGTGATAAGGACAGTGTGATCACCTGCCAATTACTGTTTCATGGAAAACAGACTCCAGGATAATGAATTTAATTTATTGCTAATTAAAAATAGAGTAGGATGGTGAGAAACACAAAACAAAACTAAAGCCTTCCCCAACTCAACTTCATTCCCAGCTCTTCCATCTCCTTTCTCCCAAGTGATGCAGAGGGGATGGAGAATGAGGGTTGTGGTCAGCTCCTAACATGCTACTCCTGCTTCACACTTTTCCCCTGTTCCACCATGGGTCTTTTCCACAGGGTACAGTACTTCAAGCAAAAGCTGCTCTAGCATCAGTCATCCATAGATCACAGATCCTGTCAGGAACTTGCTTCTGCATAGGCTCTCCATAGGCTGCAGCTTCCTTTAGGGTATATCTACCTGCTCCAGCATGGGTCCTGCATAGGCTGCAGTGTGGATATCTGCTGTGGCATGGTCCTCCATGGGCTACAGAGAAATGCCTTCTTCACCATGGTCTTCACCATGGGCTGCAGTGGGGCAACCTGCTTTATGACAGTCTTCTCCATGGGCTGCAGGAGAAGATCTGCTCTGGTGCCTGGAACAACTCCTCCCCTCCTTTTTCACTGACCTTGGTGTCTGCAGAGTTTTTTCACATTTTTTCCCACTCTCTCCTGCAGCTGCTCTGCAGCTTTTTTACCCTTTCTTAAATATTTATCACAGAGGCACCACCTGCTACACTGGGTGGCTCAGCTCTGGCCAGTGGTAGGTCCATTCTAGAGCTGGCTAGAACCAGCTGTGTCCAGTACAGGGGTAGCCCCATGTCTTTTCACAGAGGCCACCCCTTGCAGTCATCCCTGACTCCCAATCTTGACATGTAAATGCAATACACAACGTAAACCACTAAGCATTTATACAGATCAGTACCCAGCAAGAAGACTGTTAAATACCACTGCTAAATCTGCAAGGGCTGTGCCCGAGTCTACAGCCTCTGTTACCTGTTAAGCAGGAATGTTTTCATAACACCATAAAAGAGAAAATCACATTACTGTTTCTTGGTGCACCATGCACAAGCACATATAATATTAGTAAATCTTAAAGCTTAGGAATCAATAAACAATATAAATATATCTTCCTCAGGAAAAAAAATAATCTTTGTTTATTTTATTTGAAGTACACCAATATTATGAGAGGTGTGGCAACCTCTTTATCTTACAAGCAGTCATTAGCCATAGTCAAACATGCAAACACCTGGGGAGGGGGACATTAGCATTGGTTGGCTGGTTGTTTTTTTCCCAGACACTGGTGTTCTCAAATTTCTTTTACATCATTAAACATGCAGTAATGTTCTCCAACTTCCTCTAGGCCTCTTCCTCTTGGTAAAGAGACTTAAATTTGTCCATGACAAGGGAAAGGTTAAGCTGTAATGAACATAATGGTATAAGATATGTCAAGGGAAGAGAGGTTAGAGTTAATTCTATATAGCAACATTGACTGTTTTACACTGAGATTAGGCTTAAATCTGAGAATTGGTATCAGAGTCAAATATTTACAATTGTCTCTTTGCTTTAATGAGCTGGCACAAGACTACTTAAAGGGTAGAAAAATTACAAGGTCTGGCTACATATCTGTTAACTGCCTTAGTAGCAAAAAAACTAATTTAAAAATTACTTTACAGAGTTAATGTTGCAGCTGTTAGATTTCCATCATACATCTTTGGAATTTCAATTAATGCAATAATAATTACTTATGCTAAGCGCACTACAGTTTTTTTTCCTCTAGTTTTATGTTTACTATATGAACTTTGGCTTCATTTCCTCAAGCAGTAAAATGAAAAAAATGGACTAGAAAATACCAAAGATTTCTTCCGTAGATTTTTAGCACATACTTCAGACTTTTGCTGCTGCTGTCTCTGATGCTGACACACTAATATAATCTTCACAAAACATCAGAAGTACATGTGCACATTCTACCAAAAATTTAAACTTAATGTTATTTTCATTTGGGATTATTTCCTGCACAAATTGAGCATATACGAATCTTTAGAATGCTCATGATCAACACAATAATCAAGATATATGTAAATTAAAATAACCCAATTCTGAAATTAATCCAGAATATTTCTTGCACTACCTGTGTTTTGCATACATCTGAGAGTTGGGGCTGGTTCAGCCAGGAGAAGAAAAGGCTCCAGGAGGACCTTATAGTGACCTTCCAGTACCTGATGGGGGCCTACATGAAGGCATGGGAAGGTCTATTCAAAAGGGTTTGTAATGACAGGACAAGGAGCAATGGTTTTAAGTTAGGAAAGAATAGGTTTAGGCTAGATATTAGAAAAAAATTCTTCAATATGAGGGTGATAGATCACTGGAATGGACTGCCCAGAGAGGTGGTGGAGGCCCCTTTTCTGGAGTCATTCAAGGTCAGGTTTGATGGGGCTCTGAGCAACCTGATGTCAGTAGGGATGTCCCTGCTTGTGTAGGGAGGTTGGACCAGATGACCTCTAGAGGTCCCTTCCAGCCTAAAACATTCTATGATTTGTGTCTGTCCCCAGAAATGAAAGGGCAACTCACCCGAATTGTGGGTTATGTAACAGAGCAACACAATTCAACCCTTTCAACATGGGTTAATATACTCCAGCAGCATACATGGCAGCATGCTGTGCACAGAAACAAGTGAAAGTAATATTTCCCTTTTTTTTTTAACAAAGGGATCAAGCGTTAGCCTTGGGATAGCATGCACAGGATAAATTAAGTGGACAAACACAGGCAAGTTTGCCACAAACTTACAGAAAACTCTTTGATATAGATAAATGCTGAAGTGCAGTTTTATTAACAAAGTATCTGATAAGGATATTGCTTACATTAAGAGAAGAACTCTTTGTTGCGCAAATAGTAGCAGTCTCCAGAACACAGACTAGTGTCTGAAGAACTTCTGCTATAAAAGCTGTATCTTCCTTAGCGTTTCTACCAGGATAATTTTATAGCCAGAAGTATAATCTTTATTCCCCATAAATGCCTCACACATTTTTATGGCATAGCAATGTCAGTAAGGACAGACCAAGCTACTGTTTCATCCTCCAGGACATGCTGAAGAAATGTGGCATGATTAAACTCCCTGAGGTGACTGTTTAGCAAAGTGCTTAATCTTCTATTCATTAGTATTATTTTCACTGTCATCTGGTTTCTTACAGCACTTTGAAATAATTAGGCTTAAACATCAAAAGCTGGATTTTAGGGTTGTCGTTTTTGTTGTTTTTTGTTGTAGGTGGTTTGGTTGGTTGGTTGGTTGTGTTTGTGTTTTTCTTCAGGGAAGAAAATAACCAGAACACTAATATGTACTACAAAAGTCTGCTAAAAGTGCCAAAAAGCAGCTGCCACACTACTTCAAACCACATCACATGGGTAGTGAGTGAATTCAATACACAGCCTATGTTACATTATGCCACCCACTAACTCTGATGTCAGACTGTCTGCAAAAACTCTGGCTTACAAGCAAGTCTCACTACAGTAGCCAACATGCAGACAACTCTGACTTTTTGTTAGCTTGGTCTGAACAACACTGTAGACACTTTTTTTTTTTTTATTAAACATCAAGATAATCCAAATCAGCAGAAATTCTTTCAGACCATGCTAGTGAGGAGAAATTTACTAGGGTTAGTATCAGCAATATACTTGACCTCAGCTTTGGGTTTTTTGGGTTTGTTTGGTTTGGTTGTTTTTGTTGTTGTTGTTGTTTTTTTTTTTAATAAAACTGTTTTAAAAATCTACTTTTCTTTTATTTGAGTGTTAAATAGGGTTCTAATGTTTCCTGAGAATGTTGCTTATAGAACAGAAAAAGATAAAAAATTTAAAATACTTAAGAAATATTTAGGAAAAAATAACTTAAAGAGAAAAATAGGAAAAACCCCACATCTCTTCAGAATTAACCTCATCACAACTAAACCACACAACTTCCTTCACCCTTAATCTAATTTCTGCTGTAACTCCAGAAGCAAAGTCTCATTAAAAAGCTTGTCTATTTTTCTTATTATCCAATTATACAATCCCTTCATCAAGACCTTAATGTCCCTTAATAAGAAAATGTATATGTGAACAGAAACACAAACCAAATTGTTTAGAATTTATTTTTTTTTTTTTTTTTTTACTGATAGTAGTAATGTTTCTAAGATAAAAACATCTGAATATTAAGCGTAGGGCTTGGAATCACAGTATTACACCCTAATTGCTCTTGAACTTTTAAGTTGTTTAAATGATGTGCAAAGTAAAGCAAGTCTCCTCACAAACTTTTTCAGATTTACGGAGGTTTACTGGGTCAGTGACTGCTAAACTAACCTTTATCAGAATCTCCCAAAGGTGTCTTCACTCTCCTTCTCTCCCCACTCGATGGTTTCTTTTCCAGATACATTTTACTGCTTAATATCTTGCCTAACAACAAATACCCATTTGACTACAGAATTTAATTACTAAATCACTGTCAGTTTTGTGACATGATTTCTGTTTGTAAGGAGAATTACTTTCTGTGGCATACAATATCAGTAAATCTTAAGAAAAATCAGACAATGGTAACAGACAGTAAGTAAATAAAATCATGGTTTACAAAACTGAACAAAATCTATCACTTCATGAAAAGTGAAGTCTAGAAAATTGAGGCACTTTCAAATCTTCTAGAATATAAGCACAGAAATGAACAGATAGTAGAAGCAGCTCATCTGTGCTGGTGGGCACCTGACCAGCAATTCCTATTATGAACATGATTCTCTACATTGACTCCAATAAAAGAGGAAGCCTTGCACTAGGCTCTTGAAACAGGTTGACCAGACAACAAAGTTATGCAAAGCAAAAAGGAATCCATGCAGTTTGTCATCTAGAACCAGAAGCTTTGGGGAAATATCACAGAGAAAGCAATTATTCCTATTTTGTCAAAAGTCAAGATATTCAGGCTGCTGCTGCTGGCATTACCCCACCCCTAAAAATGGGCAAAGTTAAATAGCAATAGTAGTTACAAGAAGCAGGAAAACTAGTCTCCTGCTGCTTCCCACAGTTCTACAAAAATAGCAGTTTGGGCTTTCTGTAACTAACAATTTTTACTTTGCTATGTTATTGAGAAGTCTTGAGATGACAGCAGCAGATGCCAAACTGACCAGGCCATTGAGCAAACCTAGCTAAAAAAAGAAACCAAAAGCTGTAAGTTGGCTATTCTGTCTCAGTCTTTGTCACTTGGCTCAGCAGCATGACAGTGGCTTTAGCCAAGATTTAATAGATTAATGTAATTTAGAATTTTTTTAAACAAGAGATGCTGCTTTGTAACAGAAGACTAATATGTGAAACACTACTGAGATGCATACATAAAATTCCTATTTCCAGGAAACATTTGTTTATTTAACAAAAAAAAAACACCAAACCCTGTTTATTAATAAATACTTCTTTGTACACGCATATTTTACACGAAAATAAAAATAAAATCTAGAATACTAAGGTTATGCGTGTTACAATTCACTTTTTCCATGAGTTCTCCACAGCCAAGAAAATATTCCTAAAGTACTGTCACCTGCTGTGTAGAAGTAAGACTAACAAACTACAGGAGAAAAGACAACCTAGTAACTTAAGAGCACTTCACATAGAATGAAATTTATCAGAGGAAGCTGGTAACGTACACAATGAAACGATCACCCTATTATTATCAAATCAACGCAGTACTGTGGACAAATACTCAGGCGGGTTCAGTACGTGGCAAGAGACACCTCCTTCAGTCAATACTTTTGGTTTGGGTAGTGCATCCGGCTGGTGGCCGGCACTTCCCGGAGACCCGTTTGCCCAGCTCCCAGTCAGCAGCGCCCTTCTCCGCAGCCAAAGCTCCTCGTCCCGTTTCAGGTTCGCCCAGAGGCGGGCACGCAGGGCTGGGCTGCTTCCAGCCGCGGGAAGGCCCCCGGGGCTGGCTGCGTTGGTGGGATTTGAGGGGGAGCGAGTGTGGGGCGTGTGCGTGTTGAGAAGGGGGGGGAGGGAAGTGTGCGTGAAGAGGTGCCTGAGGGAGATCCCTTGGGCAGGGCCCAGACCTACGTCTGCCACAGGACCTCTCCCTCATGTCACGGCTCCCTCCCTCTTATTCCCCCGCGCCGTGCCGGGCTTACCCGGACGATTGACGATGAACGGAGGAGCGGCACCGGGTGCTACTCTGCCGCCGGCCAGAGCCCCTCGCTAAGGCCAGCGGGTTTCCCGCGCCCCGCAGCTCCCCCACTCACCTCGTCCGGCGGGAGGAAGGCGAAGGCGCTGCCGGTTAGAGCGGCCGCCGGCAAAGAGAGAACCCGGCGCCTTCCACCGTCTCCGCCCCGGCCAGGAGGCCGCCCACGGCGCGAGGCGGCTTAAGCCGTGCGGGCCGTTACGGCTTCCGCTCCGCGGCCGCCAGGTGCGCGCGGGCGGCCCCGCGCCTGCGCCCTACCCCGCCCTCACCTGGCGCCCAGGTGCGCGAGGCGGCTGCCGCCGGCGGGCTGCGCGAGGCGGGAACCCCTCGGCGGCGGCGGCCGCGGGCCTCCCCGTGCCAGGGGAAGACGAGGGTACGCCGGCTGCCGGCCTGGGGCGGATGCCTCGCTCATCCCTCTTCTCCTTCCCTACGCAAAGGAACATGTCATTTTTAGGCGATTAAAGAATGCGCACCGCAGCAGGGCACGGCCGCCGCGCCCGAATCACAGATGGGATTTTAAGCACCCCGGCAGGGGGCTGGGTTTTTTTTCTTCACTCACCTAAGTGTTATGTCGTGCACGACGTGGTTGACCAAGCACTCCCAGCTCACGTTGCTGGGAAACGGAACACAAAATCCCTTCGAGGTGAGATCAGAGTTTGAGAGAAAGGATATCACACTGAGCTCCCTTCCTTTACAATGCAAAGCGTCACGGAGAGAGAGATGGAAAATTGCTTTCCTAGAAAAGCACGTTTTAAGTTGTTGGTTGTGGGGTGGTGTTTTTGGTTTTGTTTTTTTTTTTTTTCCCCCCTTCCCAAAGAAATAATTGCACAGAGTTTGCTCTTCCCTTAATAAAGCATAGAGCCTCCAAATAAAAGTAGCCAAATTACCGTCTGAGCCCAGCACTTCTAAGCCTGTTCCTTTCATCTTGACTGAACGGCAGGGAGCTCAATTTGCTCAGCAAATATACGGCGAGTTGGCAGAGATTCTACAGCAGTGACAAAAATTTTTATACCAGTATTATGGTTAAATTCACCTTCTCTGAGAAAACTTAATGAAAATTTAGAACAGAATAAATCACAGTTAATGTGTTCTAGTATTTCTAGCATGTTAAAATCCTTCTTTACACCTTTGAAAGTTGAGACCTGAACTGTACTGTCACCTGAGACATGCACACAGCCAGCATATATATAACATAGCTTTTCATAGACAGAATTCAAGTAAGGCAAATTCCTAATGTGAACATGTTAAAAGCTGCTGTTTCCCAGAATAAAATTTGCATTTATAGGTATAGGGACACCTTTAAAAACAAGATGTAGACCATTTATTTAGCTCCTCTTTTAGCAAGCACCATGTCGCCTAATTAGTAAACCAAGTTTTAGTTAATAAAAGCATGTGATTTTTGCAGTAACAATCCAATGCTAATCATTAAGGCAGGCTTTTTTTTTTTTTTTAGGCAAACAAAACAATCTGGTAAACAAACTGGTTCTGATTGCACTGCAGGATGAAGCAAGAGATAAAACCCACTAAGTTAATGAAGCCAGAATTACTTGCTAACAATTTTTTTTCCTTAATTTATTTTCTTTTTTTTTCCTGTTCTGCATTGTGGAGGGAACATGCTAATGAGTTCTTTATGACCTCTTTCAAAGATAACTCGGTTCAGAAAATTTTCAACAAATTCTCTAACACTATAAACTCTGTTTAAACTATTATGTTTAGAAAGCAAATAACCTTCATCTAGCCAGTAACAAGATTAAGGTTTAGGTTGCTAAACCAGAGTTGCCTGATTTATGAGCCTTTCTAAAAATTACTGTAGCCACATTTAAGAAATGACTAGTCAAATCTAGCCCAAAAAGAGGGGGGAAAAAATGCAAGTTATTTTACCCTATTTCTCTGTAAGAGTCTTGCTAGTTTATTTATTTTAGATAATTGTACCAATTATTGTACCTAATGACACTTTGTAGACCATCTTTCTAATTATTGGTACAAATCTGAAAAAAGCAGTAGGGAATTAAAACAGAAATATTACTTAGTACACTGTTACAAAAAATGTTTACATAACCTCCCTAAAACATTCTAGGCATTCTATACCTGCAGAATGGAAGCATGAGAGGAAAGGAAGAGACACCTATGGTTTATGTTGCTACAGCCAAAAGATGTTTAGATTTCCAGTTTCAGTGAGTGAATCAATAGGAAACACAGCTTCACTCTCCTCTTTTATTCACCAAAGGCAAATCTGGAAGATGGGTTGCTAAGCAACATCACACTAAAGACTGCAGTTCTTTGAAATTAGCATTACTGACTCCCCTCCATCTCAGGAGTCTGTTCCATTCAAAATCATTTATTAAGAAAGGGGCTAAAAAAACCATAAAGCTACCATAACAGGCATTTTTTAAAATAAGAAACTATAAAATCAGAAGGAAAGCTGAAATTAACACTTTCAATTAATTGAAGAAAGAGAAATGAAACAAAGACATTTTTTTTTTTTTTTTTTTTTTTTTTAAGGGAAAACTTTGTTAGGTTTGGATAATTTAACTTTGGTTTGTAAAATCAAAAAAGAAAAGG
>JANHGN010026574.1:0-10191 GCA_024605025.1 Megaceryle maxima | reverse complement strand
CCAAAAAACCCCACAAAACCCCCAACAACCCCCCCCCACATCACATTTAAACACCAACCTTTTGAAACAAACCTCAAAAACCCACCTACAAAAAAAAGAAATTCTTTTTTTTTTTTTTTTTTTTTTTAAAGGTAAAATTTAGTAAGGACAGATTAACTTAGATTGGCTTATATAAACCAAAAGGGAATTGGAAAGGCCATTTATTTCTTCTGGGAATTCTGTATTAAAGGAAAAGCTTCTCTAAAGGACTACTTAGAGCTACCATTTTTTTTAAACTTGAAATCCAAAGATGTGCCTCATATTTGCACTCTTCTTTTAAAGCCCTCATCAATAAAAAGACACTAGTGGCTAGATATGTCCAAAATGGCTAATGGGAATTCAGAAGTCTTATCTGCATGGTATAGGAATAAAGCTCTTCACCAAAAGCTAGCCACAAAGAAATTGAACTGAGACTTCAAGCTTTATCAACTAATTTCTGTATCTTATCATGATCATGACCAAAGCTGTTACCCATCTTGTGAAAGGGTAATGCCAATCTTCTGCTTACGATAAAACTCAGATAAAGAGATGTAGATGTGGATTAGTTTTAAAACTCAGATAAAGAGATGTAGATGTGGATTAGTTTTGCCTTTTTTGAAAACATCCTGCATATACCAATATAAACCTACTTATTTTTTTTCCTGTAGTTGAGCTAAATGTTATTCCAATGCTACTGAGGAAGCAAAACCACATTGATCCTATATGACTAGGGCTGTGTATAAAGAAATGCTGTTTTACCAGAAACTGCCTTGATAAGGCCTATGTACTTATTCTTTTAACATTGGAAAAATACCAAAGAAACCAGCATAGTTTAAGAATTTATCGTCTACTGACCCCCACAGACCAGCTCCCTTATAGCTCCCCCCCAGCCTCAGCATTTTCCAGATCCTTCCCTGCTCCTCATTTCACTCCTACACCATCAGTTTTTCCCCAGTCTCCTAAATCTACTCCCTCAGAGCTCTTATGTGGCACAACTTGCCAGCACAAGACAGGGAGGGAGCCTGTACTGTGCCTGGTACAGTTATGGGCACACTGATTGCCAGTGCTCAGACAGAAGGAATAAGGCCACAAGTTTCAAGGTTCCCTAGGGAAGGCGAAGCCATTTGTTTGGGTCTTTTCTCAGTTCTAATATTCACACAAATCTTGTAGAAATGTTATAGTCCTGAGACATCTATTCATTTTAGTGTGGCTGAGCAACAGCTCAAAAGGAATGCAGAACACGGAAACCACCAGTAGGTAGCATCATTGCATAAGTGATGCATGTATATAAGTAGTATGTCATTTTACTTAGGAAACAAGGCTATAAAGTTACACAATACAGAGCATCCAGTTATTGATAACCAAGATCAGATAATGATTGTGAACAGGCTCCCTTTTGTACCCTTAACATTCAGTTGTCATAAAGAAGAAACCCAAAAATCAAATGAAAGGGGCATCACACAATGTCAACATGAAAAGCTAATATTACCTGAGGAAGAAAATGAAATTGGTTATTTTAAGAAACTCAGCTAGTATTAGGAATTCTCTTTTCATGCCCAAACATTACTTTTCTAGTCAAATACATACAAAATCAAGTACTGTTTGAAAACCAAATATAGCAGTGTAACAGTGGTTTTTGTTAGGCATTTGTTTAAAAAAAAAAAAAAAAAAATCTATATCACCATAAAAAAATCTGGTCCTTCTCCTCCTCTCATTGATTCATGACATGCTATTGCTTCCTTAAAGACCCACAGGCCTATTCAGTATGTGAGACAAGAATCCCCTGTAATCCAAATTACTTCCCCAGAAAGATGTTTTATATGTATTAAACAAAATTAGTGCTAACTTGTGCAAATGACTGTACTGTGTACACATAAAATACTGAAAGACTAAACACTCCAAATTAAAGATTTCCAACATTTCTCTTCATGGAAATCTGACAGGTGGACAATAGATAGCACAAGTAGAAAATTAATTGTGTAAGATTTACATGATCTATGAAAGCATTTACTGAATATTTACATAAGGTCTTAACTTTAAATACTGTATTTTCCTTACAAATATAAGTTTAATTGAGAACAAAGTATACAGACTTTTCTTCAAGATTCAAAAATAAAGCATGCTTGTAATATATGTAAAAATAGAAAGCATATTTAAAAAAATACACTTGTAATAATAATAAAAATTACACCGTAATTATGCATATATGGTTTACATGAACTGAAATCCAGCATCTTAATGTCCCTGCACCAGACAGGATAGGCTGGGGTTTTGGGTGCTATTTCAAATGGCCAAAAGAAAACACAAGAGTTATATGCTTTAAAACATTTTTATAATGCTGATGACACTTTTTTTTTGGTGATATTGGTCACATAGCAGTCTCATAAGCAGTATTCTCTCCTGAATGAGAGAGCATAAATACAATTCCTTTTAGGCTTTCAGCTTTTTCTTGAAAATAATCCAGATCTCTAGTATAACTAAGTTAATCATATACATGGTATTTTTGTGATGATATGATCTCTGTCACTGCAGTATTTCATTCATAGCTCCTGAAGTCAGATTAGACAAACAAGTCCATGAGCCATAAAAAAAAAAAAAACAAACCCAAAAAACCACAATTCATGTTCTTAATGATGCACGGGCCTTGTCAAATATTTCCTTTCTGATCTTTGGATAGTTTGGATGTGCTTCAAGGACCTGTCAAAAGACAAAATGACCCAAAAGTTCTGTCTAGAAGAAAGAATACTGTGTTTGGTTCTCTCCCTTATCATTGAGCTTACATATTTTGAAAATAAAATAACAACATGACAAGTTCATTTTAAGAATGCATAAATATTTAACCATGGCTGGGGACTAACATATATGGAGGTCAAGAACAGCTTTATTAAAGACACCTTTTCACACTGCCCTGTCACCTTGGTGCAAAAGACACAGGGGTCAAGGGCTAAAGCCTCTGGGTGGCTTGAAACGCCTCCATTCAGTACAGTGACCTCTGGAGACATTTCCCTTGTTTTAAGCATATATTCTCTGCAATGATAAACCACTCTTATGGTTTTCACTCCCTCAGGCTCTTTTTTACTATACTCTGCCCACTTCATCTTCTTTCCCTTTCAATTCCCTCCTCTCTCTTATCCTTCCATTCAATTTGTCCTTTCTACTTATCTTTATTTCCCATCAAAAGAGCAAATATAATTTCATTATTAATATTAATCATTATTAATTCATAATGTTAATTCTGCTTCTATAATAGTAGCCCTTCCTCTCATTCTGCATCCGCTCTATTTATGTTTGGATCATACAAAGATAATACTGGAAGTTACTTTCTAACACTGTCTTTTCTATTAACATTTGGTTACCTTCATCAGCTGTACTTCTCTATGGGATCTACCAAGCTGCAATCACAGGGCTAAAAGAATGCTGCCATTTGAATATGCTTTCACATTGATAGATAGCTACTCTATCTCCTATTTACCTAGTGGCAAAGGAGCTCAGGATGAAGCAGATTATGTAGAGGATATTTAATTTCATCAAACTTATTAAATAGGGCATCTTTCTGACATTAGATTTCTAAAATACAGGGCTTAAACTCAACTGAAAAAAAAAAAGAAAAAAGGATCATTGTGTAAAAGAATGCTGCAACAGTAGACAGACTATTAAGTACATATACAAATTCTACCTTATGACAAACATCAATTGCATCAACATATCTCTTTCCTTTCAGGTAATTGAAAGCCAGCTTGTATCCTGTAAGTAAAAGGGTAAAAAAAAAGGCAGCAATTTCAGTTTCTGTATTCAATAATGAGAATATTATATTCAAATTCATTTTGATCACCATATGCTTCTAAAGTTAGTATGTTTGTTTTCTAGTATTCTCTCATCTAAGCCTGTAGAGACCAAAATTTCTACTGACAGTCATTTCAAGTTGTAAATAGAAGTCCTTTGCAAACCAATAGCTATGTTTGAATCAAAGAGAGACAATATTCTTTAAAGCATGTGTTACTACAGAGAATATATAATGGCTGTACTTTTTCAATTACTATGGTGCCCCACAGAGCTTCTCACTGTGACCACTATGTAAAGACAATTGAATTATTAAAGGACAAAAGAAAAAGATAAATCAGGATAGCAATAACAAACTAGGGAATTAATATACCATTCTGCTCCACTGTCAGCAGACCACTGATCAAAAAAAAAAAAATTAAATATTAAAATCACATGGAATAGCAGTAAAAATCACAGTAACATGTCACGCTGGTATTTTCAGTGTAAAAGGTATAGCTCAAGTCGATCAGCCTGAAGAGAGATCAGGACTGAGAAAAAATGGTTCTAAGCATGCTATTTCCAAAATCTGAAATTTTAAATCTTTCATTTATGAAATTATCCTCACTAGTAAATTAAGAGTTCAAGGGGTCTGATACCAGGTTATACAGTTTTACTTCTCAGATACAGTTTTATGTTGCTTTAACAATTTTAGTTTTAATGTACAACGAATCTCAGTGTTGTATGAAAAAAATAGAAAACAACATGCATGCGGTACCTGCAATATCATGCTCTCACTCCTTGCATGCATGATTGTTCTGCAGTTTAATTCTGCTAAGGCATTCTCCTGTCTAGACACCAAATGATTTTGTAATTTGTTCAATTTCTATCCTCTGGAGAGTTTCAAAATAGCAAAAGCATTGACCTATGTTCTCTATAAATTCAAGAAATAACACATTTTTACTATTAAAACTTCTTTCTAATATATTTTATTTGGTCAGCAACTGTAATATCCTAGCCAAGACATTCATGAGCCAGTACAGGAGCAGGAACAACTAGTAAAACTGCTGCATCCAAAATCATACTAGAGCTTTTCCTATATATCCTAAGCCAGATTTCTATCAGTCACTTTTATTTCTGTTTTGACATCTGAGTCTTTCATCTGCTTTGACTCTCCCAATTTTTTGACGCTCAGTACATATAGGATAATGTCTTGTTTTGGTAACCCATCCATGCAAATGCATTTTTGTATCTTCCAACTGTGCTATAAAAGCAGGAGCTAAATGACAAAACATTTAGTTCCATTAACAAAACACTACTTGAATCTACAGATCATATTAGACAAAATCATTAACCAAACCATTGCAGCATCCAGGAGTTACAGTTAAAGAAACAAAATGTATGGCAGTTCATAAGCATAACAGTTACAATCTTGTTAAAAAAACACTATAGTTTTCCAGTTGACGCTCTCACCCTAACACTAAAAAAACCTAGGGCACAAAAAAAGACCTCTGACAAGTATCTATTTTTGAGATAAGAAATATAAGTATAGCCCAAAACCTGGAACAGAATTTCTGTAAACCACAAGCCTTGGGACCTAGAGACAGATGCTAAGTGTTGAATAATAAATGGAATTTAACCCTACGTGCTCATTTCATTATGGGTTTCCTACATTAAAACAGTCTAAGAATCTGACAGTTTAGTATAGACTTCAATTAACCATCCAAATTGGAATTTGAATAGTATCCCAAGTTCTCAGTTAACCACCTTTTTTTAAAACAGATATATTTAAAGATAATTTCTTTTACAGTCCACACACATATATATAAAATGTTATTCATTTAAATAATTTGTCTGATTATCAAAATGAAACCTGCATATATATACTGAGTATTGTAAAAGGTTCTCTACTATAGACAGTACATACTGCATTACTATTAAAAATTATTGCTGTACTTAATAGAGAAAGTTTTTCAGGAAGAGTAAACTAAAACTGTTTCAGACCCAACCTTGTACTAAAACAATAAGCAAAAACTTCAACTATCATGAAGTTGCTACCTCTTGCCATGGGAGTTATCCCAAGTGGCCGCTAAGTACACCATTAAATGTCTGTAGTTTTTACATGAGGAAAACCAGTTATACTTTGTCTTTATGGAAAATTAAAAGCAGTCTTTCCAGTAAAGGGTCGCTGTTTAATTCCTGCTGTAGTGCCTGAAATCATATGTACAGGCTATATATACATACCTATTGTTGGATTAGTTTGGTTTCCATATTTCCAGGCCATCTCGTAATTTATTGCTGCATCTTTATATGCTTGTTCCTTTTCCATTATGTATCCCATGTATTCATAAGCCTTGCAGCAGGACTGCAAAATATAAATATTTATTCAATTATTTATTTAGGTAAGCTTATATATAATAATACTGACAGCTTAATTGTTTAAATACTTCAAATCTGTGTAACTCTAAAGCATAAGTGATACTTGTACTTAAATTATCATGCTGCCATTAGGTCAAATATTTTCAAGAGAAAAATGAAGCTTTTATAAAAATATGCACATTTTTTTCACACTGGCAAAGAAATGCTGATGTATAAATTATATTCCATCTTTAACTTCCCTATTTCCCATTAGGCTTCCAAAATAGAGTGATTAAAAGCTTTTGAATCACAGCATATGGGAATAAGCAGTATGGGAATGAGTGAAAGATGAGGATAAAAGTATACTCCCCTCTCATTTGTGATAAACAAAACAAGACGACTAATCAGTAAAAAAAAAAAAAAACCCCAATTTTATAGGAGTTTGCTCATTTGGATCTCACTTAAACAGACCTAAGTCTTCTAAAATCAAAACAAACTCGTATTACCAGATACTAGTCTTTTAAGTAAATATGCTAAGGGAAAACTTCATAAATTGTGTGTGTGTATGTATCTCTCTACATATACATATTTCCACATTCAATTCTGACTGCTAAAAACAATCCTAAAAACTAATTCATCACAGTAAAACCTTTTCTCAATCTAATCAGATCTTCCAATTTGGAGAATATCATGCAAAATATTGTCTTGTGAATTGACATTTTAAGATCTAAAATATTCAACACCTATTTGTTTAGTACAATTCCTGCTTAGCTGCTTTGCATGTGAGTTGGTCAGTATCTTTACTATGCTGTTTTGTTAAGGAACTGGAGTTGCAGATTACTAATTTGCCATGCTCCCTAACAAACAGAGCTCAAACTTTATAGAAGAAAATAAATTACTTGCTAAGATGCAACAAACTGTAATTTGTGATATATACCTGCTCAACAGACGATCTATTTCAAGATATGTCTTATTTTGGGAAATTATTCATGTTTATCCTTCAGTGACATGGATTTTGCCATTTCCATTGGCCATCTGGACAAGTGTGGAACTGACCGTAAGGCAGAGATTTCTCTCACCTAATTTCAAACTGATTTTCTGTAAAATCAAATTTGACTACTTCCTATTTTAAGGGGCATCTCTGTAGAAGTACATGATACCAGGAACTGTTGCAGCTGCCTCGCAATTTTACATTTAGAAAGAGAGTACATGTTTAAAAAAGTCTACCTCTTAAGAAGGTTGCAGACTGTATGTGACTGAGTAATGAACCTTACCTTCTATACTGACTAATTCAGACAAAGGAATATACAGCATCAGGTCCCTTTCTAAATCAAAATCTGGGCACTATAAGTAGCATTCTGAACCTGCAGCATAGGACCTATGGAAGACTAGCCTATTGGATATGCCTCATTTGAAGGAAAATGCAGTGTATAGATGGAAATGTGATCAGCAAAAAGGGACTAAATGAAAAATAAGCACAAGAGCCAAGAGTTTGTTTCTATAGTAAAAGTAGAGTACTGGACAGTTTGCCTGTTCAGAAACCCTGAGGTGAAAACATTAGGGTTCGTCCCCAGACAATTTACCAGACAGTAACTTCACAGCAGAGGATTAATACTAGCATAAAAAAAAAAAAAAAAAAAAAAAAAGCCTGAACTTGTGGTTTTGAAGATTTGCAAAAACAGGAAGCGAATAAAAAAAATCCTACATTTGTTTGTATGTTCAAATCTTGAGAGTTTTTATGTTGCGGTTCGGATCATTTGCTCTCGGGCTCAGCAATAGCAAAATGATGTTGCTGAAATTGTAGCTGCCTGCCCCTTCCTGGTGATGGAGGTTCCAGCCCAGCATTGCTCGACTTTCTCTTTGGCGTTTCAGGATATTTCAGTGATAAGAAAAAAAAAAAAAAATCTGTGAGTGCCTTTTGCTGCTGCCTGCCCATCTTCTGTGGCTGCCGCCAGCTCCCCTGGGCAGAGCAGGGCCTGCGGCCACATGATGGGACCAAGGGCAAAGAGGGCTGAGGCTGTGGGGGGAAACCTGGAGGGGTTACAGGTCCTGGGATGTCCCCTTTCTGCTTAGTCAGCTTCCCTGGGCATTGCTGGCTGGAGCTCCTGCATAGGCTGCCCTGGCTGGGGCAGAGCTCCTGGGGATGTGAAGGAGGAGATGCCCACCCAAAAGCTGCAGCTCCTTCTGCAAGTGCCTTAGGGCTGAATTCAGTGCTCTCCATCCCTCAGGAAACTCAGGAACAGGCAGTAAATAGCTTGGCTGCCACATTCCCCAGCTCCAGCTGAGCTCTGTGACACTGGAGCCAATAAACTCAGCAGTCACTGAGAAAACCTTTGGCATCTTAAAAACAAGACTTGGACTCCTGAACTAATCTGGTTGAACATAATTTTGTAGCTCTTCCCAAGTATGCCAGACATCCCAGGAATGCTGCGTATCCCGCGTTATGTCGGTAGCCCGGGGCTGTCACGCTGGGGTGGAGGTTTGCTTCAAGGAAGGTGTTCACCCAAAGACCAAACCTTCCTGATGAAACTTGTGGTGCTTCTGGTGGGTCAGAAGGTTTAGAGCAGGCAGATCAGATGCCTGGGGCTGCAGGACTGAGTGTGGCAGGGCTGGACATTGCCAGGAGCCTCTCAAGTTGGGTTTTGTCCCAGCAGTGGGACATAAAAGGTGGCAGAGGGTGGCAAAGAGGGTGGCAGAGCAAAGCCTCTCACCTGGGGAGCTGTAGCTGTGGCAGCTTCCACGGGATGCTTGGTCCCTGTCTTTGTGCCTGGACGCACCAGAAGAAGGAACATTGGCAGGGGTGCCCCCTCCGCGCTTCCCCCTGGTGCTGCGGGCTCAGGGCTCTCCTGGGTCAGGGTTAACAGTGAGGGGTTTTCCGAGGGGGTGCCAAGTGTGGTAATGTTCCTGACTCCAAAGAATGAAGCTGGGCCCAGCCTGGGGAGTGGCTGGGCCACAGTAGCCATGTTTGTTGTGGGCAAATGGTGGTTGTTTTCCTAAGGCATCAGCCAATTGAAGCCTAGAGATTTGCATATCATTTGGGCACTGCAGCCGAGTGCAGCTGGGTGTGGAACTGTGCAGCCTGCAGAATGGGGTGATCAGAGCAGGACGGGGTGACCAGAGAGCACATCCTGTCCGGGCCCTGTGCTTATGTGCAGGAATTGGAGGGGTATGTGCCACCCCCAGACCGGGCATTTCAAGAAGCAGCAGTTTCCCTGCTAACTGTGTGCATGCCATAAATGAATAGGTGTATGGGTATGTTTGTTGTTATGTTACCATCTTGGGGCGGTTGGGACCCCTGGGCAGCGAGCGTCTTTCTACTACAGCAAAAAGAAAGGGAAGCAAATGGTGTGGAAATGCATAGCAAATTGGGACGCAATACAGAGCGGGGCTCTCCCTGCTGCGTGACCCCCAGCCCTGGGAGGGGGGTGGTGGGGAATGAATTATGCTGGGATGGGAGGGTGGGGGGAGGTGCAGCACTCGGCGGAGCAGGGATCTCGGCTGAGCCCGTGTTCACCAGCACAAACCAGTGCTGGGTTTGCTGGCAAGGCCAGTCAGGGCTTTGTATGCCAGGTAAATATTTGGTGGAAATGTCACGTGGTGGAAGTGAGATGCAGTGGGAAGGGCTGGGGAAGACTCAAAGAAAGTCATGCAGAATTGGACGGTGTCTTATGGATTACAGGGTTTGCCTGAGGAGAGGCTGGACTGGAGACTGGTCCTGGGCTGGGGAGCAGGGTGGCAGAGCTGGATTAAGCTGTCACAGCTCCATCTGTCTGTGGGGTTAAACACCCCCACACTCATGGGGGAAGGACCTGCCTCATTCTCTGGCCTGGGACTGTAAAGCATGTGTCATTCCAGGGCTGAACTGTCTGAGGGGAGGAAGGGACTAGAAGATTGAAGTGTGTGACACGAGTCTCCAGGGTATCACTTGCAGGAACCTGTGTGTTCATAGAATCCTAGAATAGAATCCTAGAATGGTTTTGGTGGGAAGGGACCTTTCAAGGTCATCTGGTCCAACCCCCTGCAGGGAGCAGGGCCATCTGCAACCAGAGCAGGGTG
>JANHGN010026573.1:0-64331 GCA_024605025.1 Megaceryle maxima | reverse complement strand
GTTTTAAGGCAAGTGAGGTTGTCTCAGATGTCTCAGCAAAAATCCAGTTGGACTGTTGTGGGTAAAACCACATACACACATGCACAAAAAATAAATAAAAAATTATTTTGGTATTTACAAACAGTGAGTAAGTCTCCAAAACTGCATTTGAGACATTAAAATAAATTTCATAAGACATTGTCACTGAATTCAAGTCAGCTGGGCTTTAATGTGTGGTATAAGCTGAAAAGAAACCTAGCTTTAATTGTGACACTGGTGTATAAAATCACTATAACCTGTATACTTTAAAATGAAATAAAACAGCAAATGAGAATACTGAAAATGTTGTTAAAAAAAGAGAAACAATAATGTCATTTGCTGAACATTCCAGCTTCCCTGATGACAAATTATATTCCTTTCTCTGAATTTCTTAGATTGAAGGTTTCTAACTTTTAAGATTTTATACTGAAGTTATGTTTGCATATGAATATTGTGAATTTAAGCAATCTGTTCTTATCTATAAGTATATAACTTTTCCATGCATCGACTCCTTAGGCATTATCTTTCCATCTAAAAGTGCCTTTGTTTTGTTCTATTTTATTTCATTTTGTTCTGTTTTTTTGGTTGGTTGTTTTTTTGTCGGAGGGAACTGTTGTTGTAGTTTCTTTCCCCCGGGATTTTAATGATTTGTTAAGACTGACAACAGTAATAATGGCTGTAATGCACATATTTCTTACAAAGATGCAGGTTAAATATTGCTCATTCTCAAGTAATACCTTCCTTCTTGCCATGTACTGACTGATATGAATCATCTAACTTCACTTTAACAAGTAGTTTCTTTTAACAGACAGAAACCTGATCTTTGGTAAACATCTGTCCATAAATGAAACTTGTATGCTTTGCTCACTCATTTATTATTTGTTAATATATGAAAGACACAACATGTGCCTTTTCTTTATCAGGATTTTGGTGTTTGCTAGATACCCTTTCTTAGCTATGGTAATAAACTAACAGTCCTGTTTGTGCAATATTGTGGAAATTAAAAGCTTTGAGTCCATAGCCAGTCAGAAGACTCATGCCTTGACTTGTGGACAAGGCTGGGACATCTTTAGATCAGGTCTTTTCTGACAGTGCAGTGCACACTTTGAACACATTAGCCTGATTTGTATTATTAATAAGGAGGAGGAGTGAATAATTGGAATACAAACAACAATAATAATTTAATGTCATTGTCATTGTTGGCACTGTATTTGACCCAGCAAAGGATCCATACATGTAGGTCAGCAGTTTTCACAGTGCTCCTTCATGTGTTTATGTCTTGTAAACAAGGTTGGGCATTGCTGCTGTCATGGACAGCTTCAGCTGGCTCCTGCATCAGATTTCTCTTCCTGCAACCGTCAACCCCTGTACTCACCAATCTGTCTGTCCCTGTGCCCTCAGGCATGGGTCTGCTATGGGTCTGTTACTTCTCATGCATGCGTGGCTAGTCACTGCTAACACATTGCTACAGAATTCCTCCTATTTTTTTAAATTAAACCCCTGTCTCAAAGTGACCGATTTTTTTTTTTTTTCTCCCACCACCCCTTGTTTTCCCTCTCTTGCAGGTATCACAATAGCTGGGATTCCTTTTCTTCCCTCAGAGCTCTCACAGCCGCCTGAGCAGTGATGCTGTGAAGCCCCACGGCCCCTTCTGATTCACTTCTTATATTTGACATAGGGAATATTTAAAATAGTTAGAATATTTAGAATGGTGGTTCCCAGTTCAGGAAAGCACTTGATAACAGGAACACTGTGCACATGCTTGGCATTCAACTTGACCTCTCAAGAGCACTTTTTCAGAAGGTAAGTTTACCTGACTTCAGTTTAATAAGAGAAATTTTTCACTTTGGGGTTACGGGCAAAGAGGTAGCAATTCAACATTTTACTTTTTTCTTTGGCAGCCTTAGAGATCCAGTTTCTATGTCTGCTGCTTTTTTTATACCCATCACAATATACTGTCTCTATTATTTTGGTGAATTAATTAATGCACCTTGCAGTGAGTTCTTTGGGTTTCCCAGGATATCACGGGAGACTGGAAATGGATGAATAAATGTAGATCAATGATCTAATTAAAATGTCACTTCAGCTAGGCAGTGTCATCAAGCATATCAGCTACTGTAGTCTGGATTTAGTTTTCTTGAAGCTCCCATGACTGAAAAATGGCCTAAATCAGTTTTAAAAGCCCTCACAAAGTGACAATGACAGCAAAAGAACCACCTTTTCCATCTCAGCTACCATCTTCTGGATACGAACATGAATTTTTGGCACTTAAGAGAACTATTTTCACCACTTTCCAAAATCAGCTGTGCTAAGGATTTATGAATCCACAAACAGATCTTTGTGTTCTGCTTACTGCATCAATTGGCTTGACAAGACCGAATTTGCACTGAAAATGTTGTGCAAATGATATGTACAAGCACAAAAATAGTTACTCAGTATCAGCAGTGGACTGAAATAATTCACCATTTCTCTTTGTTTCCCCCACAGATTTTTTCCTTAGCTCAAGTTACAAACAGAAGTAGTGACCTAATGCTACATTAAAGAGCACTAAATGTGATACTGTAATGCTTCAAGGTCTATTGTCAAAAAGAAACAAACCATGGCAGATTTGTTGTCCACAACTGCTGTCTGGAGGCTACATGGCAAAGAGCATCTGCCCTGACACCATACTTTGGGTGTTGTTTATATCTTAAGTATAAATGCCAAGGTTAAGTGTAAAGACCATGAACAAGAACAACCTGGAGCATGTGAGTGTGTAGCAGAGCTGCTCAGTGTGAGGGGCTTGGCTGTGGTAGTTCAGAGCAATCATCCCCACCACCCAAATCCTCCTGGGGAGTTTGGTGGAGGAGTTGTGACCTTCAAGCAAGCAATGCTGGAGGAAAATGATCCTTCAAGCATCCATTGGCAAAGATAAGAATCTGAAAGTGTCTACAAATAAACTCTTTTATGCATGCACTGTGTTCCTCGATGAAGCTGCCATAAGATTTAAAGTACAGCTCATGGCACAGGCTCTTGCACTGTCTATGTAGCCTTGACCATGAGCTCCAGCAGTCATATGGCATTCCCAGTAAGCAGCTCCAACTATGCTGGGGAAAACTATCAGAAAAAAATCAAGGAGTTTATCTTCTACAGAGATTTCCTAGCACATTCCAGAGACTTGGATTCATTCCATTGTCCTGCAAGATTCCACAGACTCAGTTACAACAACTGCTGGGCAGGGCTCTGGGGCATGGCAGGACTGCAGTGGGAATGTCCTGGCTGTCACTCTATCCGGGCAGGATCCATGGTAATGGGGAGATGTGGGTGCAATGTCACGGAGAAGGCTGCCCCTCCCAGCCCTCCATCACAGGAATGTAATGTTACTTCACTTGAACCACTGCCAGTGAGACAGCAGGGGCACCCAGCAGCTCCACCTAGAAGAACCAGCTTGTCAACTCTGACATGAACGATTTCCACAGCAGAAAGAGCAGCCATTCTGCCTCAGAAAAATTGATAAAGTGAGGAATAGAACCTTTCCATCAGTGTTTCACCTCTGCCTTGTGCTGAGAGTAGGACGCTCCCCATCAAGCCCTGAAATTCTGGTGTCCTTTGTGGGATGAAGGCAAAGGACTAGTCTGTGGAATGAAGATAAAGATTTTGCTGCTAAAGGGGTTTAACAGGCCTTATTATCTGCAGGACGCTATCAGAACCAGTTAGGCTTGTGTTTAAGCCATACTCCTGCCTTCGTTTTGCATTTGGCTTGGCAATGCCCCCTGGCTGCTCCCTGTCACTGGGCTGCATACTTGTGCTGTGATGAATGTAGCTCAGACTTTGGAGCAGAAAGCAGGGGCTTGTAGCACAGCAGAGCTAAAGGAACGGCTACTCCCAAATAACCAATGTGTAAATAGTTTCCTTCCATTCAAGGCATGAACAAGATGTTTTGATTCAATGCCTTGGTATGTTAAGCTGCCCTTGTCTGCAGTTAGAGTACTTCATTAAAAGCCTTCAAATCATCTCATCTCAAAACCTTCTCAAAACAGAAAATATATGTAAATTACACTTAACAGTCTCCTCGACAGGCTGGAGACTTGTTTGTGAAGTTAGCTCCTACTTTTATCAAAAGGAACGGTACTCTGCTCTGCAAAGTACATCCAAGAAGAGCAATGTCTAGGGAATTCAGGTTTCTTACAGACCATACTGAGCTCTGTAGAATTTTATAGAGCATTTTCTACAGGTTTAATAATATCAGGGAAGACGTGGAAGAGCAATGGCAACTAAGAACAGATATAAACACTACCATAAAAAGAGAAACTAACAGGCCCCTGACGAAAAGGAGAGTGAATGGCTTTCCTGTGAGTGTGTGTTTATTGATAAGTTCTGCTCACAGATTTGAAACTATTAAAAGCATGCATGCTCACACTTCACAATAGAAGCAAAACCTTTAGTGGGACTGATCAGAAAGGAGCTCTTAACATTTGTCCATCTTTCCTCTGATGGTAAAGATAACAGAGTTCATAGAACATTTCAGAGCATGAGAATAAATCACTCTGGTGGGGCTCTGCACAGACTTTCTCAGCTTCAGTCATATTTAAACATGAAAAGCACAGAGGACTTTTGTGGTTTTTTTTGGTTTTGTTTTTTTGGTTTTTTTTCCAATTGTAAAATTGAAATTTCCTGATCCTCAGCTAACGAGTTTCATCCAGCTATCACCATTTTTCAATTACTTGGCTATATAGGAAATGTAATTTGTCCAGATCCATGTAACTCTTCTGGCACAAGAATAAAATATTTATTAAAACATTTTATTAGGCTGATATTTCACCTGTTCCTAAAAAAATGTTTCATAGGAGTAACACAGCGTTTGAAAATAGGCTCTCAATCAAAGTTTGTTGTGAGAACATGATTAGAATGATGTCCAAAAGAGACAGCAAAACAAGACAGCAGTGGCTGGTACCTAAATTTGTCTCTCCTGGACTGTCCCTCCTCTCACCAGCTGAAATACAGATGCAAGTGTCAGGGTGAAAAAAGCAGATGGAGAAATGTTCATGACACCCACCATCTGACCAGAGGTTGGTTCTGTCTTAAAAAGTACAATTCTGCAATATCTTTGTAGTTCTTGTCTAACAACTGTCTGGACAGTGGGTGTAATGTCCTGCCCTGTGTCAGTGTGTGTTTGCTTGTCTTAGGCAGGAATTCTCCTCTCTCAGGTGTTACGTGACAGAATGGGTTTCCAGCATGTGTTTTACTTCCTGCATGAATTCCCACAGTGTTCTGGTGTATAATTATTGTGATGATGACATTACGACCCTCTCTGATAATTATCAATTATGATTTTTCCAGGACTATGGGGCCTCTATTCTCACAAGGTCAGTAAGAGAACAGAATCACTTTTTAGCAATTGTTGCTATGTATGTCCTAGCTCTGGACTTAACCAAAATTGCTTACCGTCCTTTTGGATGGGGCAGAACTAAGTTAAAGGTTCACAGAAAAATAAAGCAATAAAGACTGGTCTAATACACTGGGATCCTCATTAGTTTTATCTCCTGGTACCCTCAACAATTTTATCCCTTGGGATATACTGCTTTTACTTCTGACTGAGTCTCTACCAGTGCAGTTGCATGGGTACCCAGCTAAAATCTCCCAGGGTGTCACTGACCATCTGGATGGTCTGGATTTAAGAAGAACTTCACAGGGGCATGTTGCATGTGAAGTGCTCTTGCTTAACAGCATACCAGTTTCTGAAACCCTAGTAGAAACTATTCTTCAGTTGTTTGGTGATACAATATATTGATTAGGCAGGTTGCAGCTTTTTTCTCTCTGAAAGAAACCCCTTCACCTATATAACAAACTAGACTTGAAAAGTGAATGCAAAGCTGCTTTCCTTTCAGAGTGAGGGGATTCCTCCTATCATCCCTACAAGGTGGCTCTTACCATGACTTGCCTAGATGTGGAGGCAGGTGGGTGCCTATTACAGATAAGGCCCATAAGGCTTAAGCAAATTAACTTTCCCACATTCCTTCTCCTGATTCACCCCCCAGGAATCCAGGCTTTTCCCAGAGCAGATTGCCCGTTCACTGCCAAAGCACAGCCCTGCTAAGATTTAGGAATGAATCAAGTTAATACACCTATTAAAAATTATCGTTCTGTCAATGTAGGCTTGACTGGCAGCCTGGAGACTCAATTTCTCTGGCCACAGAGAACCAGTGGCCATAACCACTAGCTGTCTGTTAAGGTAGCCCAGTACTGACCTGGAGAGGTAGCAAGAGAAGTTGACTTCCCTCTCTGACACATTAAAGGAGGATGCTAATTCTTAGTACTTTTGGTAGAGAGCACATCGGTCCCCTAAGAGTAAGTCTTAAGGTAAGAATAAGAACAAAGGATCTACTAACATTACACAAAAACCTCAAAGCAACATGCTTTATATAAAGAGCACTTACCACTCCAAATTAGAAACAGACTTTTCAGCTCAAACTGCTCTTCAAAACCACTGCTTAAAAAAATATCCTCAACAGCATCAATGCACAGTAAAAAGGTTTGTATTTATATATAAATATAAACATGATCACACATATCTGGAGAGAGTTCACATTAAAGATTCTTACGGTCTAGGAAGACTTTTTAGTTCGCTGATAAAATTCAGAGCAAAATTAAGTGCCCAGATGCAGCAGTATTAATGGAGTGATGTTACTTTGGCTGTCTCTCTGGTATGCTGGGCATAGCCCCTCTCAGAACAGGAATGCAGCAAAAGCCTTGTAGTCTTTCCACAACCTTTTATGGGGGCTTTTATATAAATATCTGCTCTCACAAACAGGTTTTAAGTTTGAGAGAAAATTCCCTGGGCAACTTGTTTGGATGTAAATCACCATATAAGAAAATATCTTTTAAGCTTTTAAATTCCTCAATATACATGTCATAAAAGAGATATGGGATAAAGGTGATGGAAAATTATTATGGGAAAATACTTTACATCAAAGATAAGGTTAGCAGTTCCCTCACTTTTTTAAGCTAAAAATATTTCCTGTCAATAAACAGTGATGGTAGCAAAATAGTATTTGGCACAGCTGACTTTCTCTTGTTTTGTGTGGTGTAGAAGAGTCTCTTTAAGATTCGAGAGAACTTCTGGATGCAAACTGTGGGTTTATAAAAGCATAAAAGTTCACTAGTGGACAAAATTAATCCATTGAGTCAGATAAATAAATTAATTAGTATAGTTCTGCTCACATCAACGTAATTCATACCTATGGACCAAGTAGAATATAAACCTGGGTTTCAGTCCAAAAAAAGGTCAGATCTCAAAAGAATTCAACAGGTGATCTACAAATTAAAAAATAATAATAATAAAATAATCTTTTTATTTCGATTCATTGATTTTCACCTCTTTTTTGATAATCTTTCCCTAGCAGATGTATACCTTGTCCCAGGATTTTCTAATATTGCTGTTTGATGACTGTCTTCTTTTACAAATTAAATCTGCAACTTTAACCTTTATTGTCTGAAATTAGAAATAATTAGATATTTAAGACTGAAAAGCATTGGAAATTTCAGTGCATGTTAAATTACAGAAGGAAAACTGAAGATGTCAAACTTCTGTTGCACTGTATTTTTGAAAAAAAATAAAAATAAAAATAAAGAATCTCTGCATGTGGTTTTTAAACAATTCAGCACTTATTTTCCCTCCCCGCACCAGTGCTGAGGCACCCAAAAATAACAAACCAGCATGCTTGCCTAATAGATTAGAGGAAAACACAGCTCAGTGAAGGAAATTGATTTAAGTTTTACATTTCACAGAGGCCTGTTTAAATGATAGGGAGAAACTATTTTTTTGAAGACTCATTACTGCAGTTCTGGATTTCTTTTTGATTACAGATTCAAATATCAAGAAAGTAACTACACTGCAGTTCATCCTCGTAGTAACTGGTGAATGAATTGATATGGGTGGAGTTGTTTGAAAGCACTAAGAACTATTTCTTGGATTCGATATCAACCCTAAGGCTGATTCATAACATTTCCAAACATTCCTAGCCTCTCTGTAATAAGAAAACAATGTCATTTTATGGAAATGAGTAACTGTTTCTTCATCATAATGGTCTATTCACACATAGGTTAAATATGTTTTAACTCATTTAAAACAGGATGCATTCTTTTTGAAGGCACGTGGTAACATTTTTCTTGATGAACAGCTGTGCTAGATTCAGACTAATGTATAAGGGACAGTAAATTATATTTTGCCCTTTAGCTAGATCAAGGGCTCTACTGAAACCCATAGCTTTGTACCAATACAAAGCTAGTATAAGGAAAAGGAAGACCTTGGGGCTTCAGTTACAGTATCTGAGATCTACTGCAAGTAGGTGGATCTGATTCTTCTCTAAGGTGGCTTCTTCAGATACATTTAAATCTGTGCAACAGGAGGACAGCCCAATAGCTTGTCCCCAGTTTGCATAATGGCAATGATCACCTTGATTCGGGGAGCTGTGGAGAGTTTAAGAGCAAGAGGATAGAATAGGAGGCACCTGCCGATGCCCCACAGTCCTTCTGCAGTGTTTTACTGCAAAGAGTATTTTTAAATCAATGGTGTTTAACTACTACACTCTCTTACACTCTGTCTCATCAAACAGCTCCAGAGGGGACTCTCTGCTCTCTGTCTGTGAGCTGCAGTTCATCGTGTGCAGTACAGAAACTATTGCTCTCTCCCAAGAAAGGTGTGTTTGTTTTCCTTGCCCACCACCATACACAGCTTACAGTCAATAAAGTCAGAAAAGGAGAATGATTGCTACCATAAACTTACCTCATATACTGTTTACAAGGTGGAATAATTTTCACCTTATCATCAACAGACAAAAAGCTCCACCACCATCTTACTGCAACATTTTTAAATACTGCAATCCCAAAGTCTTCCATGAACTTAGATGTCAATACCACTCCAGCAATGACTGAAATATTTGCTTTATATAGTGCTGCTGGGATCAGTTTTGACAGCATTCTTCAACTACACCAAGAGTAGAAATTTTTTCCTTCATTGTAAATACTTTGAACACTACTTTATCACACTGAACACTCTTATGGGGAAGGTCTATCCTCACTTGACCAAAAGGGAATAAAGGAAAGAGAAAAGCGCAGGGCTGATCTTTGAAAAAGACAAACATCCACAGCTCTCCTGTTTTCAGAGAAATCCAGTGTTTGACATCTTTCATTTGCTTGATGCAACTGGGAACAGATGGGAAAATGGCAGAGACAACCCATGTGTAGCACAGAGTAAGTCCTACCTTAGAAGCTGCTAACTGAAAAACAGGTCCTTCTATACTTCTACACCAGCTAAATCTACCATGGCAAGACTATCTCAAAAAGTTTTGAAAAGACACCAGGGCCAGGGTCTCAAGTGTGTAGGATACAGAATCAACAATACTAAGCAAAGCACAATGAACAGGGCGAGGACTAAAGTGTTGATCTCCTGTGGCATGTTCTCCTGCTCGGGTTCAGTTAGGGGAAAAAACTCTTTGCTTTTGGAACACATCTTGGCCAGTGCTTGGTGCTAGGTCTTTTTTCTTGATCCCAGGACTTTGAAGGCCCATGCTCAGAGGGCCTCTGCACACATGTGCAAACTGGATGGTTCTGCAGGGCTATCTTTTGCAGCTGCAACCACTGGTCCAGATAAAACTTTTGGACTGGTAGGTATAAGAAGGCTCTAAGGGTTTTGTCACTCTTACCACTTGGTCATGTGGATTTTACTTAAATATTACTCTGCACATCTCTGTAGAGGGGAAGGTCACAAACATTTCACAGCCATATGTCTGAAGAGAGGGGTCTGAAAACATATCTGAGCAATTTCTAGGGCAGTTTAAGCTCTCCTTGTTGAGCAGTGCCAGCTCAGGGATACTGGAAAACACATTTTTCATACATATGGTTTTTATTAAATGCATCTGTCAAAAAAGACTAGGGCTCATGTTCCTGAAAAGGTGCAGAGAAGAGAAGACAAATGGTTTGAATAAAGCATTAACACAAGTGTTACCCTGCCTACACAAAAATCACCATTTCTGTAGAGCCTTCAGGGCAAACTTTAAAATAGCTGGCTCAGGGACTAGTAGCTGTGGGATTTCAGTGAATGCCCTACAAACCCAGCCAGCTCCCCAGGAAAGTCAGTACTTGCTGCACAAGCCACTCCTCCCATCCTCAGACCATCAGGAGAGACACTGGCTCTGCACGAACTGCACCTTTCCAGTGCTGCATAAACACAGATGGAAGGAAACTGTCTTTAACTGAGCCTTGGTCTCCCTGCCATAATGCAGATAATGATCTCTGAGTGTGTTGGTAGTGAACTTAAACCATCTATTGCAATCTGACAATGCTTACCTCTAAACATTTTGCTGCAGTAAAATTACAGAGGTGAAAATAGCAAAGGCAAAGCGAGCGTTTATTTTCTTGAAAATAATTTTCCTCTTTTTCAATAGATGCAGATTCAGATTTTGTCCTCTGATTTAAACATGTATTCTGAAAGGAGTTCAGCTGGTTTTATACCAGTGCAATAGGAGAATTTGGCTTGTGATCTTCAGATGACAAGACCAGTTAACAGACTTGATTATTTCTCTGTAAGATATTTGGATTTTCTATGAAGTTCCTATTCAACAACTATAGTAGTCTAACTATGATTCAGTTGTACAGCAGCAGCGTACCACATAAATTAAGTTAACTCTGGGTAATATCACAAAAAAGTATGTGTTTATAGCTTCATGCCAGTTTCTGACTAATGCTTTTGTTTGTTGCTATAGCAAACCACACTTTGAATCTGATAGCCAAAAGTATGTTTATGACTAACCTTAGCTCTCTGGGGATTGAAAATATGAAATAAAAAAACCCAAAACAACCCAAAACAGACCACAACACACAATGTGAGGAGAATATGATAGGAAACACCTTTTTTGGCACAAGTTACTATGAAAATTGAAAGGAGAGAACATCATGAGTGGAAAACATTAGGAAATGGGAACTGTGGGAATAACTGGCCTTAACCCATGAAAATTCAAATACAGCTTTTATTTCACATTGCAAAATTGTCTGTGCAGGACTAGAGTACATTGCAGGAAGTCATGGCTGTATGTTAAGGGATGGATTTAAGCCTCTGAAGTCTGAAGAAGCTTTGGATCACAGATTAAAACATTTAGACCACTGTACTCAAGATAATTTTTACACTCTGCCTTGACACTTAGGACACTGGTATTCCCTAATTTCTATTATAACTTATACTTTCATAATTTCCAAGAGCCTGTCCCAAGACTGACATCTCATTATGCTGTACAAATAGACAATGGAGAACAATGCCAGCCCCAAAGAGCTGTGGGAAGAAGAATACATTATGTACCCTGCAGACAAGGGATCAATCAATACAGCCAAAGTGATTCCTAAACAAAGATAGCTTACAAGAAAGCTACTTTATATCAGGTAAAATTTATACTAGTGTTGCCCTGTTATTCTTAATAACCTCTTTCCTTTGTGGGTAAAAAAATATAAAGGTGAGTATTGCTGTATAATGTATAGATACAGATAATTTTCTATCATCTACCCCAACACTCAGCTGAAAATCTTGAGATTGTATACAGCTTTGTGGAGTGGTTGGTCTGACCAAGCTCTAGTGTTCCAGGTATTTCCAAGGGGGTGTTCATGAAAGACATCATGACCACTCAGTAGGATAAACAAGACAGTGCCACAAATAGAAGCTTACAAAAATCTGTAGGATGCAGGTGATACCTGCTGGTCATTTAGTGCTACAGGATCAAGTCTTGCAGTATTGAGATTTCATTCTGTGCCTACACAAGCATGACATTCATTTGCCTCAGTGAAACTGATATATGGCAAACTGCACCACATTCACCTTGTAATTGAGACTGTGATATGGGCTGAGAACAGTCTTGATTCCACCTTATAAAATCCAGCAGCACACACAGTAGTCATGCCAGCATCCTTGTGAGAGTAAATACTTTTAGAAAACAGTGCAATGTTTTTCTAGATTAGCCATGAATTCAATTGATGTCTACATCAGGTAGCATTAATACATCAGTGTTGTATAAAGTGAACACCAAAGGCAAGTAAGATCTAAGCAGAAATTTTCCAGCTATAGCCACTGGACTGGACTACAGAGTCCACTTCTTGACTACAAAACAATTGCTGGTGACATGCAGAACGCCATATATGATTCTTTCTTTGTTTTCACATCCTTTTTCAGTTCTTCACATTTGGCAGAAAATGCATCTTGCAGAAAATTTAAAAAAAAAGAGATGTCAGGCTTCTTTCCTCCACGCTGAGAACCTGAAAACAGCTTTGGGTACTGGAAGCACCATGCAGAGACCATGTCAAAATAGCTGCCTTATTCCCTGTGGCTTACCCCAAAAACAAGTGCTCATCTCTGGGACTGGTATAGTAAATGAGAGGTCATAATTATAGGTGAAAGAGGTTGCCAGCCTAACTCCTGCTCTGAATGACTGTCTGATCTGCAGTAGTGGAAGGCACTGGTTACTAGTACTCATGGATATGTATTTATGCAGGTGCAGTGCTACTTAATGAGCATCTTTCTCTTGGACTTTCAAAGGGCACCCTGTGGGGTACTGATCACCCAGATACCATTTCCTGTCACATAGGAATATGCCAGCTTGGCAACTGCACCATTTGGTCATGGTTGCCAAGAAAGTCCCTGCACCTGCAAAGAGCACCATGAAAAAGCAGGTGAGCTCTCCCTGCCTCACAGAAAGAAAGTAAGGTAGCAAAGCAAAAAAAAAGACTTCTCAAAGTCACAAAGCAAGTTGGCAGTAGAGCCAGCAATAAATATAACCCAGATGTCCTGGATTCCACCTCCTCCCTGCACCACGCTGCCTCTCTTAGCTCAATGCTGGAAGGAAATGTTTTACATTTACTCATCCCTCCTTTTCCTTTGTCAATAGAAATTAAAGCAGGCATCTGACTGCCTTGAATACTCCAATGGTTTCCAAGACTTGCAGCAGTCAGCCAACATTTCTATTGAATCCAGCCCTTATGGACAATGAAAAGTGATTTCTTTGCCAACTAGTCTATCAGTGCAAAACTTGTCTAAGCACAAACTACTTTTATATAGGTATGTATTGTAACTATATATATTTAATGACTTTGCAAAGAGCCACTAATTACAAAAATACTATTTTGCAAGTCAGCCGAGCAGTGAATAGACTGATCTAATACTATTAAAAAAAAAATAAAATACTGCACTATGATTTTTTTTTAAGTATACATTTAAAACAAATCTCTGTCCCTTTTTACTTTGTTTAAAGGTAAGAAGATCTATCAGGATGGTTCTTGCTTTGAACCCAATCAGGTCTGCTTAAATACTGATGGCTTATTAACATTAATTTTTCATTAATTTATTTTGTGAACAGAATGTCCAAATATTAAAATTTGCTCCTTAGGCTATCTGTAGTGTCTCTGTGGAAGGCCACTTCCATCCGTTTTCCAAACGCAATGTAAATCTCATTTCCATGGGAGTAAGTCATGTCCTGTCAGTGAAATATCCTTGCTGATGTCAGACAAAGGTGAGTATATGTCTCTGAGCAGTTGGACACATTCTTACTCGCCTGTTTTGTCACCCTCAAGGCAAATGCCACCCCACTTTTCCTGCCTGTCATAATAAAAATCCATCTGGGAGTCATCGGTGTTGTGCTGCTGTTTCTGTAACTCCACTGCCAGTGTGTTGCTCTGGCTGCTGAAGGGTACTTCAGAGGAGCTGGACAGAAGTTAAAAAGAAATGCAGCATTGCACATTGTATCCTTCTCTCCCTTGAAGACCCGAGGGGCATGACATTGGGAACAAAAACTTCAGCAGTGCCTAAAATACTTAGCTCCTCTTTGCAGAACTCCTTCATTTTTCTTCAACAGTAAACAAATGTATACAAGATTTTGCTTTTAGGTCTCCAAGCAGAGGTCTCTGCCCCTCCACATGACAGCAGCAGGAGATCCCACACACAGCAAGATCACAGTGCTCACACTCAGTCGTACTATGTGCCTCTACCAGGAGCAATTTGCACAAACCCATATGCTGGATAGCTGCATCCACAGCTTTGCTCGAGCCAATAGGCATTTATTATAACTGAGAATTTCTGAGATCTTATAGACAATGAAAAAAAAAGCCAAAACACAGCTCTGAAAAGCCTTCCTTCCTTCTCTGTACAATTGTTTCCATTATTTCCTCATTAATGCCACCTCTGTTTTGCTTAACTTGTTTGACACAAAACTTGTAAGCCCTCTGAGGCACATCTGGGGAGGTGGCTATATTTTACTTAACGAACCTTAACCTGCCATCAGACTGCAACAACAATAAAGGACAAGTCTTGACAATCATATCTGGGTTGCGTCATTTTTGTGTTACTATAGTAAGTATGACAGATTTGAGCCTGCCTTCAAGTCAGGGATGTTTCCTTCTGTAAAGTCTCTCCAAAGCGGGAAACTCTTACTCCACAAAGCTACTGCAGCCAGGTCAAGGACATTGCTCCCTGCTACAATTTGTCAGTGCCAACTTAGCAAGTCCCAACTCCTTTCTCCTGAGCGTGCAGGCTCTGGCTGGCCTCGCATGTAGTTTCAAGCATGTCCAAGAGCCAAATCCTTATCACAGACTATCTCTGTCTCCTCGCAAGAACAGAGTTAGCGGAGGAGTTAGCATGTTCTGTTTGTGCTGGTGTGACAGCCAGCTCCTGTTTTGGATTGGAGCATGATGGTTTTCCCTCCCTCTCTATTCCTTATTGGGCATTTAAATGAGAAGGATTTATGGGAAGGAGAAAATGTTCATGGCTTTTTATACCTCTTTTGCCCTTTCTTTGCTCTGGTGTAAAGGAAAGCCCCAGGCCCAGGTTCATGGTGTCCGTCTGGGTGTGCTGCCCAGAGGCCTGACATTTGTCAGCACAGGCCACGAAATAACAGTATGATAGTGGAGATGTTCATGCAGCACCTGAACTTACCTGCAGTTCCTCATGCAGAGGACTGCTGGCAGAAGATGGGTTTTCAATGCATGTCACAACTTGAGAGAGCACTGCAAAAGCTCTGCTGCCCTATCACATGGCAGAGTGGAGATCTGCTGACTCCAGTCCCCATTATATAAAAGCAGGGCAGAGACAGAACATGAACGAGCAATGAGCCCCAAACACACAGAAGTGCAAAGAAATTAATAAACCACAGCTGAGAACAGTGTGGCCAGTGGCAGCAGGAACACCCTGAACACCCTGACTGCTGCAAGGACTGCTGTGCATCTCGCTGACTATGTGCCCATACAGCACCATGGCACCTGGATCTGATGCAACACCTACAAGATATTTCCCCTGGGCTGGAAAGACTGTGGTTGCCCATGGGGGCAAGGAAAGGGTTTTGCTGTGTGGGATTGTCTCACCCACAGTTGTTTTTGCTGTTTTGTGGCTGGACATATGTGTGTATGTGGCTCTGCTGGCTGGTCTATCAGTGTCCCTTAGAAATAATCCAAAGTCACTGGTTTTCTTTCCTGCCATTTGCTTCTGTCCCTGTTCCAGGGTCATCTTTGACTCCATAACTGAAACACAAGGGTTTGCAGGTACCTTTAGGCAGTCTTGCTGAGGCAGTGGGCTGTGGTAGTGGGGTGTGCTGGGGGCTTCCCTGCTTCCAGACCTGTATTTTTGGCAGGGTATCTTCTCTCAATGATGCCTCTGCAGAGCAGACTGACCCACAATGGTACCAGCCTGCAAAGGACTTCAGGATGAGCCTGTCACAAGCTTCCTTCACAGGTGGTGAATGAATTTAAACCTTTCTTCAGAAAAAAAACCCTCTAGAAACTGAAAATAAGAAATCATATTTCTTTTTCCACAGGTTTTCCTATTCAAGCCTTGCCATCAGCTATGGTCCATATCCAACAAGTTAATCCAAATCAGCTACTTCGACCCCTCTGTTTCAGAGCACCCAGTGAAGACTGGGCTCTGCCAGCACCATGATGCCAGTTTGAGCACCATTTGCTTGCATGCAAACACCCCACCTGCTGAAGCACCAACCCATCTGCTCTGCCATCTGCCTTCTGTGTTGCTGCATTGTACAGTGGTCTCCTGGGCAAGTCATGGTGCTATGCCGAAAGAGAGGGATTGCATCTTCTTTTTTTTTTAATCAAGAGAGACAGACATTTCTGCATTTGAATGGCAAAATGCTCCAGAGACCATAGGTAGACTGGGACATCATCTTGCCAGGTGCTGACTAGATGTACAGTAAATGCTGCTGACATAGGTGTGCTGGCCCCAAGATGACAAAACACTGCTGCTCTCCAAACAACATTTGTGCTACCAGATTCCCCCTACCTACAGCTGCTGCCACTTTGGGATGTTATATTTTCCAATAGTCTCTGGGTAGCTTGGCCTCTGAATAGGCATATCCCCTGCCATGTCCACTTCCTTGCCCATGCTATGTCCACATCCCTGCCCATGCTCCCAGTCCTACTGTGCTTATCATCAGCAGAAGGGGAACAATGGTCCAAGGCTCTGGGAGGAGCCCCACTGACTAGAGCTGGACACGTGGTTGGGATATGAGCAGTTCTACAGGACCGGGATTGTTTATCTACAGTAGCAAGGCAGAAAAAGGGAGAAAATAAGATAAGGAGAGGGAAGCACGGGGCAGAGCTTCTGGGAAAATGTGCTGTGAACAGTTCGTTCAGACTCCTTGGAGACTCATGACAGCTGCTTTGATCTCCTCACAACGAGACCCAGAGATGATTTGTTGTCACATGCACTGAGCACCCTGTTCTCTTTTAAGAAACAAGCTAGTACATTTAGGAGAGATTATATTCAGTCTTGAGGTTGGGGTTTTCTTTGGGGTTTAAGGTTTATTTAGAAGAAATACAGTTTATATATGTGGTTGGTGAAGCATGCAATGTATACAATATAATTATGTAATTAATGCCTTAATCTCTGTGATGAGCTTTCCTGGCATAACCCTGTAGGGTTATCCAAAAGCTTCTTTTTAATCTCTGAGGAAGGATCATTAAAAAAAAAAAAAAAAAAAAGGATTTCTCCTGCTATCTCTGTCCAAGCCATTTCATTCACAGATTCCTCCTAGACTTACTGAAGCAGTTGTTAAATCCACTGCGACACACAATACAAATACAGATGTAAGGTCACAGTGCCATTACTAAAATGTGTTCCTCTCATAACCATTCTGTAGGGGTCCTGCCTCCATCCAGCTCCATACCTCACTGAGCTGTCCCTTCAGAAACACCCGTGTGTGAAATAACTTTTTCAGAAGTCTGTTTTACACCCCTTTCACCATCAATAATTTTCTAGTCCAACACATGCCCCAAAGGAAGAGAGTGATAGCAGAACCTACAAGTGTATTACCCTTCATGGCCACTCTATCACTGTCAGTTCATAGGAAGCCTGATTAGTAAATCAGCATTACTACCACACACATCATTGCCTTTGTAGCCATCTATCGCCATGAGTACAAATGGCATGTGTAGTCATTCTCATGTGAAAATGCCCAGTTTGCCTCAAAAATGGGCTCTAACTGCTTATTTTAATTAGGTACTGAGTTGTCCAAGCTATTTGTTGTGCAAATAATTTTTTTTCTTCTCATAATCAAACCCATTATGTGAACAAGTCAGGGTGTGTGAGGACACAGTTCATATAAAAATCAATGCAACCTTTCAGTAAAGCATAAATCAGATCAGCTCTGACATATATGAAAATATTTGGGGAATGCTTAACAACATTTTTGTGTTCTTGCAAATTATTTGCTTTCAGCTGATTTTAGAAGAAAAAATAAGGAAAACTCCGTTCACACCATGAAATATCAGCAGTCAAAGCCACTAGCTTTCTCATTATAGTTTCACAGATCCTCAGCTCATATACATTCCAATAAATCTGCACACATTTCAAACAAAAAACCCCAACCTTTTGGATGCTTATGTGATCTGAGGGACCTTTGAGGTTCACCAAAAGCTGATTTCTAACTATTTTTCAAAACAATGATTCCCAATACCACTTAAACATTTACCCCTTTCAGAATAGAATCCTATTATATATTATATATATTGTCCCATTCACTACCAAACTCTAATTTTTGCTCCTTCACGCACGTCCTTTGAGTTTCTTCTTCATGTTAAAATTTCTATTTTGGAATTCACTCCTCCAAATAATTCCTATGGATCTTTCAATTAAAATGAGAATGACATGAAGCAAGGAAAATAAATGTTCCTGCTTATACTTACGTTGAAGGAAAAGTAGAGTGACGTGCCCAGTTTACAGTCAAAGGTCTGCTTGCTGGGGTAAACCACACAGCAAGTAAATGAAGAAGTGACCTGTGGAAAGCTGAATGACATTATTTGGTCTGGAGTATGGAATACTTAGAAAAATAGGGATGATTGGACTAATAAAATATGTGATCTTTCAGGACTCACTGCAAGGTGGGAGATTTGATATCTATAGTAGTTTATTAAACTATTTATCCAGGACTTGTAGAAATGGGAAGAAATATGTGCAGTTTGAAACCTTTGCTTTTCAGTGTTGCCTGACTGAGGCCACAACCATACTATTCTTCAAGGGGGGGGAAAGATAAGAGGTCAGTGGGCAGGTAGAAAGGTATTTAAAATCAGATGGTTGCATGGATGACAGCTGCTTCCCTGACTCTGCAAAGTCAGGCACAGTCCATTGCTATCAAAATTGAGTGGTGTTTGTTCTCTTAACTACAGAGAAGAAATAACATTTGCCCAGCAGTGAAAAACAGCTACTACATCTTTAGAGTCTTGAGTATTTATCAGCAGGCTTGGAAATCATATAAACCTTATCTCCTTGTTTGTGTTTTTGAAAAACAGATAACTTTGCCCTCTGAAGATGCTGCTATCTTTATTGGGCAGATGAAGTGGGCTCGGTGCCTGCTCTTCTTCAGGCACTTGCATTCCTGCTTTGTGGAATTTTGCTGGGATTTGGGTTGTTACCATGGCCTGGGACTCACTCCCTTGCAGAGCTGCTGTCCCTGTGCCATGGGAATGGATGGATACCCTATCAGTTACACTGGCTTATTTATCACTTATTTATCTATAATAACCTTAACATATTTTAACTTGTTCCAGCCGGTATGGACTACATGTCTGGTCAGATTTGGATGGTGAAGTCATGGGTTCCCCTTCTCTGATAGAAAACTGTAGACATACTCTGCTGTAAGTCAGGGGTTGCTTCCAGACATTTGGCCACCTATAGCCTCCTTTCAGGAAGTGAACTTGTTGATAGCAAGTATTTTGTATGTGCAAGGTCCTCTCCTAGACTGAAGTTTTGTTTTCCAATGTGAAATCATGAATTCTGGCCTTGACTTTAAAATCTGGAGTGAGATGAGCAAACGTGGATTAAGCAAGTTTCCCTAGGTGCAGCCACAGTCCTCCAGCACTGGTGCTAGGCGCAGTTGTGGGTCATCCAAAGGATCTTTCTTGCAACAAGACTGTTGTCTTGATTTCTGTCGCATGTGGAGAGATGATAAATTTTAATCTTAGCTTCATCAGGACCTGAAACCCCTACCTCCTTCAGTAGTGCTCCACCACTTGGCTTTGGAGAGAAAAGCCTGCTAGGCAGATTGGAAGTTACAGCTATGGGAAGCAGGACAGGCAATACTTGTTAGATAATGTTGTCAGGAAAACAGTTTTTCAGCACACTAGGGCTCGGGGACATGGCAAACTGCCTGAAAGCAAAAGCTTGCCCTTGCTCAGTCTGCCTGTGTCTGTACAGAGAGCCAGGTCCCGTCCTCACTCAGAGCATGGCTAATGTTGGGGCCTTTCACAGCCTTACTGGTTTGGATTGAACCTGCAGCCTGAAACCCAGAAACACAGTGAGATGTTTTTCCAGAGGTGGAAAATCTGTTTTTTCCTGTGCATATTTTCCTGCTCCCTGATGTGAGGGACTTTATGGAATACAAAAATAGCTAGATGTAAAAAATAGATTGAACCTATCTACTCAAATATTTACTCAAAATATAAGCCAGTACCTTTCACACCTTTCAAATACACTGCCTTATATTCTGACTATTTAGGTCTTCTGACGTGAAGAATCCTGGAAAACATCTTAGCTATATCCCTCAGTGTTTTATACTCGCATAGGATAAACTTTCTTTGCCCTAGTAGAAAACTTGAGGAAAAAAGACCAACCCAAATCTCCAAGCATCTTTAGAGGTTCAGACTAAGGCAATATGCATTCCTGTGGCTTCATACAAGACATGACACTTGAGTAAGGTCCCAATGCTGTACATCCTACTCCCTCCCTTCACAATGACAACGCTAAGTAAAGCACCTGTGAAGTTCCTGACCCACTGAACAGCAGGAGGTTAACTCAGATCATAGCTATTCCCCTGATCGTGCATTACAGACTGTTGGATTTTGTTTCAGTGATGAGCTTCAAGCACAGCCAAAAGTGAATAGAGGCACGTTGACCTCATAGTTGTGAATACAGACTGAGTGTCCAAGACAATTAAAAGCAGAAAATACGTGCCATCTCCAGATCCCTGGCAAATCAGTGCTAGAAATTACCGCTGCCCTGTCCGACTGAAAAGACATTAACACTCACTGGAGAGGAGGTTGGAAGGCAGCCATCCTTGATGGATTGCTTATGAGCACTAACTAGAGTCAAACCGACTTCAGTCAGAGAGATTTACAGAAACCTTGTAATCTAATAGGAGAGTTTACTTGATGAGAGTGCCACACCAAAGATAGTAAAATGCAATTTTAGCTAACAAATCTACGTGCTTCCACAGAAAAGCTACAGCCATCATGGAACATGTCAGCACTGCAGAGCGCCTGGTGCAGATTTATAGTTTGCAGTTTATTGCTGAAGAGTTATTGTTAACTCCATTGTTATAGAGTTACTGCAATTAAAAGTTCCAGTCACACTTATAATTTTTAAACATAGCTAATAAAACCTAATAAATTCTGAGACCTTATATGTTTTCCTGTGCTGTTAAACATCTGAAACTTTATCATGTTGGATTTTTGACCTGTGTTAGGATAGCTGTTGAAGTAAATTGTCTCTGTAAGCTTCTTTTCCCCTAATTTTCTTGTATCTGTAAAATTCCTCGTACTTTTATTACAGTCAGAGATATAGCGAGGCAATACTTAGTTTTCCCTCGTGCATGCAACAGGTGATCACAAGCTAAGTATTGTATCTCTTGAGTCACATTCCAACTTTCAGTATTTCATGTTTCATAAAGAATATTTATATTTGTTGTAGAAAGGTAGACGGTGAGCAATGTTTTTCTCTTTTCTATCAAGGCTTTAAGAACATATGCAGTTCATTCACTCTACAGGTGGCTACAGATACAAATCCTATTTCTGATCATCTGTATGCATATGTTCAGAAACATGTTAAGGTACATGGATGGGGTAAAGAACCTAGACAGGTGAACAGAATAATTTTGGCCAGCATGTTTCCTAGCACTTTGTGAACCAGCCTCAGCAGCCTTGCAGTGATCACATATAGGATCCCACTTCTACTGAAAAGGTTATGGATCTGTTTTTTAAATGCTTCAAGGTTAATCTTAGTCTCAAATACCACTAACAGAGATCCTCGTGCCGAGTCAATATATTATGATATATATATGTTGCAAATGGTATCTATTGAGATATAATATCCATACGAATAGCATTGCTCTTGTAGAAGCACAGATACTATAAACATCCAAACATACCTATGGGGAAAACGAGCAACAGAAATCTCACAATCGCCAGAAACCAACTTCACTGTGAGCAAATTGCAGTTTCTGCCTTGCAATGTATTGCAACAACTGGGACTGTCTCTTTGTACTACAAAATAGAGTTCCACTATCTTTGAGATCGTAGGATGGGTTAAGTACACAAACAGAGGAAGTAAGAAAAACAACGTGCATGATCTGGAATAGAGATTACTGAATGGAGGGGTGTGTATAGGACTGAGAAACAGCATCCCTCTAAAAACTTTGGGTGGCTTAGTGCACAAGTTTGAAATCCCTGCATTAAAAATATGCATCAGAAATTTCTTAGCAGGCTGAACAAACACAGTAATTCAGCCCTGATTTCACTTCTTCCCATACACGGGAAAAAGACAAAGCTTTACGCCAGGTGGGATGCACCTTGGCTGAAGTTCCAGCCATACTTTTCCCCAGTGGTATCGTTTAATGCACAGCATCTTCAGGTTTTGCTTATCAAGTACAGCAGCTGGGAACACTATGTCTTTATAATCAGGATGTCCAGCTTCTGTATCAAAGGACACAAAATACACACACCCACATATCTTTGTGATTTTAAAAGCCCATCGTCTACTGCAAACTTACGCAACTTGCATTAGAGATTAAAAAGAAAGAAAGAGAGAAAGAGAGAGAGAGGGGTTTGCTTGTTTTGGTTTGGGTTTTTTTTAAAAAAAAACTTACCAAAAGTAACTGAAGTTCTCTAAAGTTGCCCTGAAGTTGAAATAGCCCAGAACACCAGTGCAGAGCCTGCCTTAAACTCTCTTTCTCACTCCCCCTCTCTCTCCAGCAGTTGAAAGGAGGGCTGTGCAGAAATTCAGCAAACAATTTTCCTTCTATGTCGACTGGGGCGTTCCTCCTCAGGCAGAGGGGATGGCTAAGCCTGGGTGAGGCTTGTTGCTATCCTCAAACCAACAAGCGCTGTCGCAGATTACACAGCCTGTGAAATCCAATCCCTTCCTCTGCTAAGGCAACAGCTGTACGGCTTCAGCTGAGGCAGGAGCAGCAGATAGACCCTGGGCTTGTGCTGGTCAGGTTTTCCATGTTGGGGATGCGGAGGAACAGGGGTACACAGATTTCCGTAAGCTCCATGTCTTCTCCCTGCTTACTGCCTACAGCTCCAGGCACAAGCGTACACAGGGTGGAGATACGGGGCAATTTCCTCAGGACTGAAAGTATATGGGATGTGGGCGCCCGCGCAAAACAAACATCTCTTTTCCTGAAATTCATTCCCAGCCTTGCTTCAGGACATAAGTGGATAATTAACATGATATGTCCTAGTAAATTCCCATGCAAGCATGCACACACAGAGGATGCAGTCTGTCACAACAGCGTGGTTCAAGCAGGTTTCAAGCCTTTTCTAGTGCCCTCTTTAAGATAATTTTTCCTTGTCATATTTAGTTAGCTTTTAATTATTTCCCAAAAACCCCTGACTGCTGAGCTGACAGACCGTACACCAAATGAAGTGTCATGGCTCACAGCGTGGCAGTGCCAGTGTGCCTACTGCTGCCTTTGCAGTGTGTCCTGATACTAACACACCAAGAAAGCAGCTTAGCACCAGTAGGAACTGGTTTATTAAAATTCCCAGCCTTTCCTCTCACTTGTTTCTATTTCTCCACCCCCTGTAAAGAAAGAAATTTGTAATACAGCTAATTCCTCCCTCTTTGAGGAATTCCACTGATTCTCTGATTCCTCCTCTTTGAACCTTTGAAAAACCACAGCAACAGATTTCAGTCTGGGCTTCCTTGTTTCACAGAAGTATTTGGCTGCTTGTTTGCCTGCTGTCAAATAAATATGAGATGAGAGAGGGTGCCAAATGCAAACAACATATAAACAGCCTTGGGAGCGTCCTGCTATCACTCCAACTCCTTTGCCAACATGCCAGAGCAGGACATGAACAGGTAAAAAACACACTAGTCAAAAGAAAACCCCCATGTTTACAGAGCAGCCTCTTTTCTTGTCAGGGTAGATATTGTGCTGGGGATTTTTATGCTGTTGGCTATCAATACATTTCAGTACCTGAAATTCTGTAGATGTTGGATTTCTGGACCAAAGTTTAGAATGGACACACAGTTTCTACAGAGGGTATGTGGAAATATGACAGTGAAAACTGAGTGTATAGTTCTGCTTCCATCCTGTGTGGATAGTCACACAGACATTTTGTGAAAGCTGGGTTTTCACAGAACTATAGTATTTTTATTAAAGCAAATTCTGAATAGCACCTCATAAAAATGCCTTTATTATCTAATTATATTATGTATATATAATATATAGAATGTGTGATTATATTATTTCTAATCCTATATAATTAATATAAGTATTATGTGAAGCACTATGCCATTCATATGCACTCTCTATGCTCTTGTGAGTGCGGCATCCACAGAATGCAAGGAGGTACAGCAGTGAGGTGATGGGACTGCATCAGCACAGGGGATGTGAGACTCTTCAAGGTGGCATGTTTCAAGTGAGACCTGCTGCAGCTGCCTCAAGAGAGAGCGCCAGGTATGGAAATGAGGTTTCATCACTGCCTCTTTTAAGAAGCCTCAGTGTTGGACTCAAAGACCTCATTCTAAAGTTAGTCAATTCAGATGAATTCCACCCCCAAAAAAGTGAATGAGTGTTATTCACATATCTTGTAACATAACTGGAATCTGTCCTCCAAATAGATTAGTCTTGTGTTCTTTATAATCTTTTCATATGAGAATATGCTCAAAAGAGGCTTCAGTGTTTACCTTCTACTTGGTAGGTTCTACCAACACTACCTGCATGCTGCACTGACAGCAAGCTTCTAGTATTTCACATAGTAATAGGTTTCTCCTTTGTGAAGATATAAAAAAAATATCTCCACAGTATCCAGGGTTGGAGTAGTAAAAGCGAAACTCAAGGGAAAATAGCCCAAACAAACTCAGGGAGGAGCTGTGTATTTTCAGAAAGTCAAATATTCTCTTTTGGGATTTCTAAATACATATTTTTTCACTTTAGTGGTTAATATTCTTGATGATGAGAAAAAAAAAACCAAACGGAAGCTAAAAATGCAACCAGCATAAATAAAAGACCTCACGAACAACAGAGAAAGCATTACTTAGAAATGAAACAAAATGAGAAATTTCCAAAACCAATCCTTTCACTAACAGGAGGAGAAGAAAAAGGAAACTAATTCACTCTGAACAGTTGTCCTGGGGCATATGCTCCATCTCCCTTTGTCCCTCAGATGTGCTTCCACTGGTCCTGACAGTGCTGGCATTGACCTTCTGCAGCCAAAATAGCCCAGACAGAATGAACCAGAAAAAAATAGAGCCAGCCAGACCAAGGGACAGCGTGGCCATGGCTGTGGACCAGGGAGAAAACTGCTATAATTAGCAAGGTCTGTACAAGAATTGCAGAAAACAATGCTCCTCGAGGAGATGCTACCTTCCTGCCCCATCAGCTGCATATTAGCTCGTTCACAGCAGAGTGGAGGAGAGCCATCGCCTGCAGAACTCCTCACACACCCTGGCCTGGTGGGTCACTTAACCATCAACATTCTCCTCCTCTGCTGGTGGAGATCCATCTCCAGACTATGTGCTGTGGAGGACTTTAATTAGAAGTTGATATTTACTCCATGTTTCCTTCAAACATCTAATTCCCTTCTCCCTGCTGTTTTAACTCACCACTCAACTGGAGTTCAGAACTGGCTGACCCCAGACCTTTATTATTTTACTATTTCAAAACTTGTGCTACTGGATAGAAAGCAGAACCTCCTTGATGTGAATATTAGTGAGCAATAGCTGACACCATGGGAACAAAAGCATCTTTTCAAGCTGGAATGATAGGTGTTAAATACCCATGAATAACCTGATTGTAATAGGTGGTAATGCTCAAGGATCTGAAAAAAATATGATTTGAACCAAATTATTTCTCTTTTTGCAATGTCATTATGCTGTCTTAAGCACTTTTATTGCCACAGTTTTGGTACTTCTAGTTATCACCACGTTGGTCATTTTTCTTTAGTTTGGAAATCCAGGAAAAAAAACCCTAAAGCTTGCCAAACTGTGAATACAACATTCACAGGTTCTATATTTTTGAGTGTCTACTGAGTTGGATATTTCTGAAGAGAACAGTACTTTTAAGAATATTTGTGAGACATTTGTTCTATTTGATTGAGACTATTTTTCTTACCAAATCAAAAGTTAAAGAATGTTTCCACTGATGTTTTTAGACCTCATAAAAAGCAATCAGTCTGAACTGACTAATAAAAGGGAAATATAAACATTTAATGTCATAGCTCAGATGCTATTATAGAAAGCAAAAGTTTTCAGTTATTATAAGAAAACATGCTTTAGTTGTTTCACTATGGGTTTTTTTCTGGCTCTTTACCTTTTTACCAGTGGAGGTAAATTGTATGGAAGGGTATAAACTTTTGCTTTTTGTGGAGGCTTGTATAGTCAGGGCTTGTGACAAAGTCTATTTCCAGCTGTGGAAATGATTCTTGGTGAACCTTCCCTTGTGTTTTTTGTTTACTTTATCTATTTTTTTCCCCAAACCCTTAAAAACTGTTCATAAACAAAAATCTTAAAATAAAAGAGTACTGTCAGATGATCTCACTATGTGCCCTGGGGTTTCCATGGCATTTAATGAATCACCAGCGATTAGCACATTTGTAGGAGTGGAACAGATAAAGGAGTAACTGCACTGAAATAATCCCTTTCATTTGGATCCCAGTGAAACCTGCCCTCAGTGGTGGAATGGGTGTAAATATTCACCTGGGGACTTGTCTGTACCCATGAAATTAACCTTGCTCAGGAAAAGGCTAATTGCCAGAAGTGGTTCTGGGCATGGAAGTACATTTCTTACAGTTACTTCTTTTTGAGAATCTTTTAACGTAGGTCCTTGCATGCATCCTGAATACTACGTCTTATTGGGTTGCTTATGGCTGATAACGTGCCCTGATTTGTCGGCAGAAGCTGGCAGATGCTACTGCTGAACACAAGCAAGAAGCCCAGGTGAATGGGAAAAACATAAGGAACTCCCTCAAACTTGGAACAAGCAAGCACCACCTTCTATCTTGCTAATAAAATAACCTGTTATCTCCAGATCATGAATGATCAACCTGTCTTGTCCCTCCATTGCAGGGGCACACAGGGAGTCCAGGGATTCAGTGATGGGATTTCATGTACACATGGGTTTGCTGTGTGCCCACAGCTGGCACACACCCTCATGGAAAAACACGGTCAGTGCTGCTGCTGTGCCTGTGTCTCGGTGTGCATCTTCAGGGCGTGTGAGCCAGGACAGAGAGGACTCAGCCCATGACAATAAGGCTCACTGTTTGCCACAGTGCTGGTCAGCAACACAGCAGGGTTTATTTCTTAATGAAATGAGTCCCTTGATCAGTATCAAGTATCTGTTATGTCAAGTGATGGGGTGGATTAAAATGTTAGAAGACCTTGTTTTAAACACTGTTCACTGCTCTGGACTGGCTTGCACTGTGTAAACAACATCCATGAGAGACGGAACTACATTCAGTTAATTCCATTTGGGGCTGTGAGGTTTCCTTTTTCCTTACAGAGCTGAGACTGATTTTCCAACAACATAAAATTCACCTCAAAGCCCTACACCCCATTAAGTGTAAGCCTTCCCTTGGAAGGAACGGGAAAAGTCATAAGTACAGGGTTAATAAAATAAGACAATTCTGCAGTTATCTGATTTCTGCACTTCAGCTTGTTCAGCTTGAACTGGCTCACTGGTGCAGGAAACCTGTGGGCAACAGCAGCCAAGAGGCAGTAAGAAAAGGACTGCTCCTTCCACAATGCATTTGTGGTGCAATGTTTGCTACATCCTGTGCTGTTCTCATCATCCTTGAAGTCACAACAATATATTTGGCCATTAACTGTCTTGGTATGTGCACTTTAGCATCTCAGTGCTTTATAGGTTCAGGCCTTTTCACCCCCTCTTCACTGTGACTGAAATCAGCTGGAGTTTTGCCTTTGATTTTAATGGGAGCAAGACTGAGTCTAATACATCATTCTCAACTTTCTCACTCTGAAACAGAGAGGCAACAACAGGAACCAACCTCAGACCGGGTGAGAAATACCTCATGTTGCCTTCCAGCAGGATGGTGCTAGCAAAGAGTAAAATATTACCAATGCACTGAAGCTGCCCTTCTCGATACATATCCAAAACCTGAATTTAAACTGTATTTGATTCTGATGGCAAAGAAAAACATCTTGATCAATATGAATAGTATTTCTTCAAGTTCTGATGAAGTACTCAGTGGCAAGGTAGCATTTGTGTGTGAGGTGGAGAGAAGGAAGGAGCCCTGGTACCACTGACAGATTGAAAAAAACTTTTGCCCAGCACTGCAAGAATGTCTTTGAGTTCAGCTGCCAACCACTTGGTTAAAGGAACAAACTCGTGTGTAGTAATTAATTCCTCCTAATTTGATAACAGTGCTAATGGTAAACAAAGTTGCTGTTCAGTCTTGCACAGCACACAGTGCTATGTTTGTTCTGAATGCATTTGCCCATAGATAGGAATCAATGAAATGAGAGCAAATAACTCACCCTTTTTTTTTTAAGAGGAGACATTATATATATTGTGGAGTTTTGACAGCAGAAGTGCTCTCAGTTTCTGATGCAAAGTCTGGAAATACAGTCTGAGAAGAAAGACTGCAGAGCCTGAAATAGTCAGTGGGTCAGGAGCAGAGAAGAGCACTTCCTCTATGAGCAGAGCAAACTGAACAGTCAGTGGTGAGTCCTGTTCTTCCATAATCTGTGATTTCACACAAGTGCTTGTGTTTTCAGTTTTCAGTTTGCTTGTAAAGAAAAATATTTTAGTTTTTCTTTTCCTAAGAAAGGGGCTTTTGGAGGTATTTGGGGAGTAGGAGGAGAACAGAATTAAAAAAATGTTTTTCCGCAATGTTCATTAAAGTATTTGGAAAGCTAAAAACTAAATTAAGAAGTACTAGTAGTTTAGCTTTTTTTTTTTTATCAGTTTATCTAAAATTATGTTATTAATTAAAACAATCCCAAGTACCTAGACTGACCAGTGAAAATATACAACAGCAAAAAAGAAGGGAGAGGGGGTGTAGCTTCTCTGTTTTCCATGTCATGCTTGGTCAGCTTAATTATATGTTAGATTTGTTTAAACATCTTAAAAAAACAGAAAAAAAAAGTCTTTAAAAGTTTCTTATTTAAAATGAGAAATTCTTTGAATTAACAGAAAAGATGGGAGTTATTTGGGCATTTTTAAAATGTATTTTTTAGCTGCTGCTAAGTTCTTGTTCAAGAAGCTAAACTGTAGTGCTCCTTATGGCATCACTTAGGCAATCCTTCCCACTCACACAGTCCTGAGCTCCCTCCAAGCCACACTGGCAGTTGTAAGATCTTGCATCGACTGGGCTCCTCCACAGGCTGCATCCCAGCCTATGTTTCTAAGTAATGTGACTCAGCCAACAAATGCATGTGACAATTCACAAGCATCTCTGTGAAGGCTTCCCATTTCATACTGAATAGACACGTGATTCATCACCTCCTTCTGCTGACTGTATCCTATGTATAGAGTAATTCAGTTAAGCAGCATTGACCCTACAGATTTCCAAATTCAAAATCCTGGTTTTGAGAAACTATTCCTTTTCCAAATATTCAACAAATACATGACAGAGGAAAAGGTGTGATAAGGAAACAGAAGAACAGAACTGCAGGTAGCATCTGTCACATGCTTAAGTCTGATCTGTTAGTCCTTAATGGAAGTTTTTGGATGTGTAAAGAGAAGCATCTTAGTCTTAAAGCAGTAGCCATGAAAGAGAAGGATGCTGAACATGTCAGTGCCCAGCAGAAGTCCTGCAGTGCCATGGGAAAGCAACACAGATTTAGTCCTTGGAGCTACCTCTGACCAACACCATACTGGAGCCATCGCAGCTACGTGCAGCAGGAGCAGGCTCAGTCCCTGATGCAACAGAATAAAACTCAATTACACAGCCTTATTTAGGCGGACTCAAAGAAAGTTTACTGAGGCATTTATTTACAGCAATAGAAAAGCTCAGTGTGTCTTATGATAACCTCCTGCCTGAAGCCCATTTCCTTCTGTAATTGTTAACACAGATGATTATTGTCTCTGGCTTAAAGGAATTGCCCATTATTCTGGGCTCCACTTCATGACTCAGCTCCTGAGAGTTATTTTGAGTGGCAGAGGGGAGAATCTGCCAGGCTGGCATCCCCTTCTGTTTTCTTTGTGGAAATAGGATGTGGCTTTGCACGACAGGCATTCATGCTCTGCGAACCATCTGAAGGGATTACACGGACTGAAGCCATGACTGTATACTCTGATACTGTTGATGTATTATAAATGGTCAATTATTCATCCCCATGAGGAAAGCCAGAGGAATGGAAAATTAAAATGTGAAACTAGTGAGCACAAAAAATGAGCAAGTAATTCATGCTGTGTGGAAAATAGGCCTTGCTGAGTGTAGGTCTGTAGTTCTGTAGAATTAAGTACAAATACAGGGGCTAATAATTAGCTCATTAACATTTGTCTCTTTCTCAGTCCTGAAATATGCATGGGTAAAAATGGCACATGTACCCTGGGTGAGACTTTGTTCACCAGATTTGTTTCCCCAGGTGCCTTTCAGCTCTTGCTGGTAGCAAAGGGAGGTGCAATTATGTTCTACCCCATGAACATGGAGATAAGGTGGCAGAGAAGATTTTGCCTGGCACATAAAATTGACAACATAATGACAACAATTAACAAGATTTGATCTGGCTGTTCTGTGTTCCCTCCTCTTCTCATCTTCAGTTATGCTGGGTTTAGAGGGTTTCTTATTCACTCGCTTTTCTGAGCCCTCCTTATTGGAGGGATTTAGTAAGAAACATGAATATCACCACCTTGCCTCCTGAGTTGCTGGAGGGACTGAGCACCTTGCATTGGGTACTCAGCATTTCCAGCATAACGCTCTTATAAAGAGCTTTCTGCTCACCTTGGTTTCAGCATTTTCTGCTCCAAGACTACTTCTGGAAAGACATCTGTAATGCTGTGGCCTAGGACTATTCTTTCCCTGCTTTAGACTATTTCTGTCTTTCATTTTGCCATGGAATCACAGCAGAAAGACTGAAGATTGTCTTTTCTGAGTATCCCCTCACTCATTGCTGAAAAGGTTCTCTCACCCCTCTGCTGAACAGTGAAATTTGAACAGGGAAAAGCAAATGAAACACTCTTTATATGTAGATATAAAATTCTCACTTGAAGAGGTTTTTGTTTGTTTGTTTGTTTGTTTTTTCTCTGAGGAGAAGAATGATATTCCTCTCCTGGATTTTGAACTTTATTCCTTTCTTAAAGATCCCTTGGCAAGAAATGACGGACCCATTAACCATCTTAATTTCCAAACTAATCATGCACCACAGAAAAACAGAAGCCCTTAGAGGCAGTGGGAAGTCCCCAAGCAGCAACCTGAAACTTAAAAACTGGCAAAGGAATGAAGGAGTGAAAGATCTCAAATGCTCAATTAGTCAATTTTATTATCATATCATGTGTGGTCCCTGTGAAAATCTAGCCACATCTCACAAACTCTGAGACCATCAAAAAGATGCTGTCTGTGCACACCCCATAATAATGCTATTAGAAACCCACGAGGAGGTTTCTAATGTGAGTCATGATATCCAGGAAGAGATGAGACAGGGCAGCCAATTCATTTTTAAACAGCAACATGAGCCTAGTGCAAAACCAGCAAATCCAGACGACCATGGATATCACAGACAAGTTTGAACAATGTTTTATTTACAGCCTCACAAATGCCTAAATCTCAACCACACTGCAAATCTAACTCCCTGCACTGATTTGGAGGAAGGAGGGAGATTGCAGATGCAAGCAACAGCTTTGAAGGTTTATTTGGACTCTGTAGCACCCACCTAACTTTGGATTAAATTTTGAGTGAGGAGGACCAAGGGTTGTGAGACAGAGGAATAAGGGCATGGATGAATTGGTCCTGGGAAACTTCATGGAAGACAAGCCTTAGTGAGACCTTAAAAGACAGTTTGGCAAAGAAATTAGTTTCAGGTACAGCATTAATCTTTCATTTTCTTAGTTTCCAACTTTTTAATCTGGGTGAGGTTTTGGCTTTAGGAAGGGAACAAATTCTATCAGGGAAGCACTGCAGCTCTTGGAGTGCCTGTGAACCAGAAAAGGTTTGGGAATCAGCAGCTCAAGACCCATAGTCATCATCCAGTGATCTTGCAAAAGTCATCCTGCCAGATATTACCTAGAGCAAGACTGCCCATGAATTTTAAGAAACGGCCACTTTATGAAGGCCAGACTGACCAGGCAATAGGCAGAGCAAGAGAACAGTGCCAGAGTCAGGATAGTGAGGTCATTGGGTATGTTCTTCTGATACAGTCAACATGAGATAGACAGGAGCCTGAAGCCACCCTTCCTTCCCAACCACTGCAAGATTTTCTTAGCTACCTAATTTAGTTCAGTGGCCTTGTTTGCCTCCCCCTTAAAACTTCTCTGTTTTTGGACAGAACATGTCCCTACCAGGAAACACCCATCTTTTGGGGCAGGAGAAGTTGGCAGCACATCAGACCCTGCTTGGGACCAGTTCTGAAGATTGTAAAGCTGCAGAGAAGAGACAACAAACAAAAACTATGTCAGGCATTACTAACAATACCTGCTGGAGGGATTAGGCTCTGATATGGGTTGGATCTAGTCAAGGCTTGGCCAAAGAAAGCACAAATCTTCACCTGGCCTGAACAAGGAGCATCGTGGAAACCTCCTGAGCTTTTGGAAACAGATGACAGCAGTTCAGAAGAAGCTGGAAGTTATTGTGTGGAGCAAGGAAGTCTTGGAGAGATGGGTCTGGGACACAGTTCTCTCAGCTGTGTAGCTGAGATTTGCCTCTCCTTCATTTTCTACACATCATAACTGCATTTCACAACTTCTCTAGCCTAAAAGTTCATCGTAAAGAGCCAAGAGGAAGACTTTGAGCATGTATTAACAGTAGATGTAAAAACTGGACAGTAAGATTTCTCTAGCCAAGGTATGTCCAGTCACAGCCAAACATCACAATTCCCATTTTCGGTACCAAACGCTACCAGCAAAAGTTAAGAAAGACCAATATACAGAGGACACACAGCTGGAGATATCAAAACTATTGTTATTTCCCTGGAAAGACTGGAAATCTCTGGCTCCTCAGCAAATAATTTTTAATCATGAAAGATTTAAGCTTTTAAGTATCACTTTGCCAGCAGAAAGAAGGGTGGTGCACATCAAAAATATTGTTTTTCATTTTGACTGCACCTGTTGACCCTGGCCTGGTGGCAGATACAACACATTAAACATTTCATCAGGCATAAATACTGGGCCACTCCATGCAGAACAGACTCAGGACTTCCCACAGCATGATATACTGAAAGTCCAAACTTTCCCCTATGCATACTGGTATCTATTAAGGCAACTAAAAGCTAGTTTCAAAGCCACTGCTCCTTCCTGGGGTTCCCACAGCCTTTGTATCCTTTTTTTTCTTTAATTTTAAGGAGCTCCATTCTCTATTTAATCTGAAAATATGGATATCCCCCAGGTTTAGGCACACCCATGAATCTGCATTTCTCATCAGTGATCACAAGCAATGAAGGACAAGAATGGTTGGTAGAAATAAGGTGGTAGTTACAGGCTTTTGCACCAAGTCACACCTACCAGGTGAGAAATCTGCATGCTCCACGTCTGGAGGGGTGTCACTCAGACAGTGAGCGCCAGCATGGGCAGATGCCTAGCTTAGGACTTTTCTATGATCCTTTGAAGTATCCACACAAGACAGAACAGCAAGAATTACTGTAAAATTGAACTCCTCAAGCAAAACCAGACTTTTATTCTGAAAAAAACCCCAAACAAACCAACTTAAATCCAATCTGCTGCTGGGTAATGTATATGCCAAGAGGGACAAAATATGGTGTAAAATAAGATCTCAGAAAGATGAGATCCAGCTTACATATTTGGCCTGTTTAATCCAAGGATGAAAGTAATTACACAAAGTTAGTCTAAGCAATCCCAGAAGGTTTTGAACACATGAAATATAGTCATTGCGAGAAGCGGAAGGAAGGGAGAGCTACACCAGCTTCAGTTCTCCTTGGCTTTCTTAGACTCATGTGTGAATTTGGCCCAGAAACTGTCTGGCATTGGGGATAGTGATCATTCATCCCTTCTATTAGCACAAGAATGTGGGAAGGGCTTCGAAAAAATCTCCTCTTCTCCCATCTGGGGGCCTGGGTGGGTGCCAGTTAAGTTCAATGATTCATAACCATTTCAAGAAGTTCCTTGCCACTCTATTTTGCAGGCGTTTGTAAAGAAAGCAAATGTACACGTTGTGGCAGCAAGTAGGTTGCCCTGTCAGGATGGGGGATATCCTACTTTCCTCTGTTTGCCATGAGAACAGTACCAGAAAGGAATTAAAACCAGTTTATCATTTTAGCACACATCCAGAAAGATTTTCCAACCCCAGCATCTGGGCAAAAGAGAACAAAGAGACCCAAGACAAAGGTAGAACCTCCTGATGTGATATGTGCTCAGAGAAGCAAGAAACTGAATTTTCTTGAGGGCACCAGGTGCCTCTCCTCCTGCATGTCTGCAGCAACGCCTGCAAGGCAGCGCAAGGCGAGGCAGAGATGTGCTGCAAGAAGCGATCTCCTACCTGGAACCATGGGCAGGTCTTGGTCTGCTGGCTGACAGCTGTCCCCACTGTGACAGATGAAGTGCTTTAGGTCCTTCATGGGCCTAGGTCCCAGGGTGGGGCAGATGGGGCGGCTTTGGCTCCAAACCCCGCCTCACATCATGTGAGCCCTTCAAAGCTAGATCTTCCCAAAGGTGACTACCTTCACCCATGTTGCTGCAAACCTTCACAAGCTTCTCTGTGTATTGAGCAGCCAACTGCAGCCAGTCTTCCTTGCCTTTAATGCTCTCCAAGACTTTGTTTGTTTTCTCTTCTGTTTCAAACATTCTTTGTGCCTTTTTGGCTCAGTTAATTAGCTACAATACTCAAGTTCTCCTGTTTGCAAGTGCTGCCTAAATAATAACTGATCAAATGTAGAGAGACTTTAAACTTAGGCTGTAGTTATGCTGAAAAATGAAGATCCCACTCTGTCTATGGCAGATTCATCCAGCTGATGCATGTAACAACACGCAGAGAACACACGATGGGTTGTGGCTCATGTCCATAGTAGGATTCATGCTTTGGTTTCTGTAGTGCCCTACAGCCAAAACTAACACATTTTTGCTACTAGTCTTGGCACAGATCACTCAATTAAGGTAATTAATTCACCACTGAATTTGGTAATTAACAACATCTTGGAGTTGCAGAAGGGATGGCTGGGACATAAAGAGAGGATGATCTTGCAAACTCATTGGTTGCAAGGGAATATCTCCCAGAGGTCCTCAGCAGCCAGAATGGGTGGGAAGCCTGAGAAAGAGGCAGTTGGAGAACTGTTCTGAGGCTGCTCAGGAAGAGAAAGACAAGCAGGTCATTTATAGCCAAGAAGACCAGGAAAAAAAACTGGCCTCAGATATTTGGAGCAGCTTTATCAGATGGACCCTCAAACTGTATTTTAGAAGTTTGTTTGAGCTGGACTATTCTTACCCCATGATGTTGCTTATTTTTACCTATCAACAAGGCAGTCTGTCCAGGGGTTAAACCTGCAGTTTTCAGCCATGTGGCTAGCTGTTGTAATCCATCTTTATTACATAACCCAGTAAATATTCTGCTAAAGTTCAGTTAAATTGCAGGATTGATAGTAGTGAGGAGCATATTCTTTATAATTTTTTTCTGCTGTGGCAATGAGGACAGTGACATGCAAATGGTAGTTTTTCATATGCTTGCCTAATTCAGTGGCTGAGTAAAGGCACTGTGCTCCCCCTCACACCAGTCATGTTCTGCTTATTAAGGAAAAGGTTAATATTTCTCCTTTCCTTACTCACTCCTGCTGTGGCACAGGACAGAGATCAGAGAGTAAGAGACAAGCAAAGAATGGGAAACAGGGTAGGAAGGAGGTAAATTATCCTTAGACTGAATTAGGTGGAGCCCAGCTATTCTTGTGCTGTTTTGCTAAGGTCACTCTGGGTTAATAAAGGACACAAAGGGGAAGGGAGGGAGACAAGAAAAGCCTTGTTATTTAGCTTCTCCCTGAGATTGTTTATGGGTTGCTTGACATAATTTAATGCTCATTCATGGTAAAGCTGTCCTAGGCTGTTTTCTTCCTCCTCTATTTAATGCTACTGGTGCCTTCTGGTGATACAGGATCTGCACGGCTCTTCAAGTCTCATATATTCTCCTGCTTCTCCTTGTCCATGTAGGGACTGGAGCCCAGTCCTGATCTCTCTTCTCACCAGGTTGTTGGCCCTTCTCTGTAATACAGAGAGCAGCTGTCAAAGGCTCAGAAATTCTGACTTTTGGGCCAAATTACCAATTGCTCTGTACTCCACAACAGTTCGAGATCTAGTTCCTTCACACTTTGCTGCTGAGACTCACCTTTTTAATCTTTTTTTCCATATCTTCTGTTTTTATCCTTCTTGTTTTCCTAATAATTGCTTTCATCCCCACTTAGTAAAGCTTTTTGTGCTCTACCTACCTCTTCCAGTTACACTAGTGTGAATCCAGAGTAAATCTGCTGGTGTAATTAGGATTATAAGATATGAGATGACTGTTCCATCAGCTAGAGCCAAAACCAATGTCAGCAGCGTCAGCATCTTTCTTGCTGTTGTTCCTTATATCAAAGAGAGACTGCAGTCTGGGGATGGTGATACTAATCATCAGTAAGTTGCATAATTTGCCTACTTCAACCTTCTCCAGATGCTTTTCAGAAAATAATTAAATATAGGAGCCCAATAAAGACAAGGGTAATTATTTTCAGGGTGAGGCAATAAGGTGGTGGCAATGTTCTTGAAGGCACATATCAAGGGTACAACCTGTCTGTGTGGTGAAATCCCCCATTGATTTTATTGGCTCACAGTCAGGTATAGGAGTCAACAGAAGAGTCCCCATCTAGAAAATGGGAGCCGCCCAACTGCTGAATATTTTCCATGGCACACTTGTATCAAATTGGGGGTCAGTGGAAGAATCTTTTCTTGTTGTTTTGTTAAATAGCGGCCAAGAAAACTTGCATAAGAATGTCTGGGACAAACCATCCTGTATAGCATTGATTCCACTGGGGGCTACCACTTTTTGTCTTCCAGTACAAGGCAACGGGCTTCCTGGTCCCTTGGGAATCTGGGATGGATTAACCCCTTTCACACTACTGCTGAGTCCCAAAGGGATTTACTGATGATGATCATCAGTCCGAGCTGAGTACTGCTTTGGTACTGCCAGACCTTGAAAACAAAAGTGTGAGGAATCTGATCTTTTGTTCTGTGTTCATCCACCTTCACAGCACCTCTCTGACCAATGTGTGATGCCACAGTAGCTTAAAGGATTCTGCTTCAAGCTGCATGTCATGAGCCTAAAAAAAAAAGAAAAAAAGAGGACAAATCTGGAACACTTTCCAGATCATGCACTGTATCTGCCCTAGGAAAAGGGTGAAGGTGATAGGTCTGTTCCCTCTTCTTGGTGCATAGGTGTGCATCATACTCTCACACTGGGCTAAACTGCTGGTTCATCCCAGCTGTGTGTTTCATTAGAAAAAGTTTGTGTTGAGGTGAGGTGGAAATCCATGTAGCAGTGAAGGACAAATGAAGCAGTTTTGTTTCTTGTCCTTATGTATTCTCTAAATGCAGCCTAATGTACAGGTAAAAGAATAAGTGCTATAATTTACAATTAATTTACCAACATAAATTTACTAATATTTCTTCCACAGTAATTTTAACAATGGGACAGATCTTTTTATTCAGCCTGTTGTGACAGAGGAACTCACACTGATAAAAATCTAAAGGTGCAATTGTACTAAAGAAAACTTGCAAGCCCAGCCAGGACTAATTACTCTAACCTCAGAGCTGGCTGCTATCCATGTGGCAAGGCTCTGTGCAGGCATATGGGCTAGCAGGCTTAGTAGAGGAGCAAACTAGTGAAGAAACAGGAATGAAGGGTTACATTTGTGCAACCCTTGTGGCTCCTATGATACTCCAACACAAAATGAAGAGATTGAACACGTAAATTTTGGTTACACAGATACTACTCTTTAGTGGAAGCACCTACTACTAGTAAGCACATAGGTTTGTCTAGAAAAATCAGGATCTTGTAGTCATTTTCAAACTCATCTGTGTCTTATAACTGAATACAATTATATAATTGTCTGTGTTGTCATAAAGGCAGGGATATATCCTTGAGAGATACTATTCCTTTAGCCTTTGATAGCTCGGTGGCCTTCATTTCCTAGGATGAACATGCTCTAGCCTGGCCAGGGTGGAAAAAGCTCCCATGTGCAGAAGACCAGCTCCAAGTGACTTTTCTTTGACAGTAACACTGGCCTTAGGAAGTCCTCAGTACCCCCTCTCCTGTGTCTCCTCACTGCCACATTATTGCCAAAGGTCTAAGTCAGACCAGGATGAAAATAACCATCCCACAACCTCCCTGCCAACCAAAAACCCACGGGGATGTCCCACTAGTAAATAATGCAGGTGCAAGCACCCTGCAGAGTCAGGTTACCCATGGAGGCTGCACTGGCAGACACTCTGAGAAAGATGTGCTAGGGACAGGACTGTGAACGGGACAAGGGTACGTAGAGCTGGGCTCCCAGGAAATGCAAGGTCCATCTGCATGGTACACCAGTACTGGGTGACTGTGTGTGCTGCAAGCTTGGATCCAGGTGCATTTTGCAGCCACTTCTCTGTATGGACAAGCCTAGCCTGGCTGCTTGTTTGACTGTTTGTCTTGGCAGCGAGTCCCTGCATTGAACCGAGGGTGTCATTTATCTCTGGCGGCAGCAGCCCTCACCAGAGCGAGCAGCAACAGCAGCAGTCCCAGAGGCCCTCGCTGGCAGGGGCTCTTCCTGGCCTTTGCTTTGCATTCCTGCACCTCTCACACAGTAACAAGGGCTTTGAAAAAGAGGCCGTTGCAGCCAGAATGCCTTGGACAGGAACAGATCCACTGGGCAAATGCATCATGAGTCCACATTGCCCAAGGAGGAGAGCTCTACCAAAGCTGACTTAAAGTCTCTTAATTCTTCCTCCTCCCTGAAGTTTTGAAATGCAGCAGTCAAGAAAACCCAGCATTTTTCATCTGGTCTTTGTTTGCTCCTAGGGTATGTCTATTCCTTGCATGAATCAGAAACTGTGGCAAACACAATGTGCTATGCCTCTAATGGGTACATACCATCCTCATGTCTTGCAGTTAGATGGAGAACAGTAATGCACTTTATTGCACAGTGGATGGACAAAGAAAGCCTTGTTTCCTGTGGGACTCTGTCATGCTGATGTTTCTTTTCCACTTGGTGCTCCTATGTCACCAAAGGGCCTGTGCGTACTCATAGGAAATAGAAGTGTGAAACTAATAACCAAAAATAAAAACTCTGGAGGGAAGGAGATGACTCTCGAGGGAGGAAGAATAGAGAGAAGCCAGAGGGATGAAATTTACTGAGGCTGATTCATGGTGCTGGCAGAGATGTCTCTGCCAGAGCCAGATGAATCAGATTCCTTTTCAGTCTGTGCTGGCAACACAGTTATTTTGGTGTCACCACTGGGAGAATGAGCATATATTTAGGAAGGATTGCTGGACAGTGAGTGTCAACTGAAACTGAAATGGCTTGTGTCATTTTAACACTATACTCACTGAAAGAAGCAAAAGGAGGGGAAATGAAATATTCTAGCATATTAGGTCAGAGCATCTCCTGAGATATGGGGTGGGTGTTCCTAACCCAGCCCGTGAGTCTGGCTCCTACAGGTTTTGTTTATCTCTGTTTCATGGGGCTGGAATAGGTGCTGTTGCAGCTCGTAGACAAACATCTCAAGAAAATATTTCTAAGAAAAAAGGCAGCTCAGCTGGCATTTTGGTTTAGGTCTTCAAAATCTGTAGGCCATATTCACCAGCTCATAAGATGGAATGGACGCCTGGCCCTTGCTGTGATTTTGGCATCACAGATAAGAACAGAGCAGAAGGGATGTCACTGGCTTTTAGCTTTTTTTGGATGTCACAGGTTGCAATGGTGTCTGCTGTGACTTTCACAGCTCTGGTTGATCTCAAGAACCCAGTTGCATGCTATTCTGACACTGTGCAAAGGTGAATGTGGCATCTGAGAAGCAGCAACATTGCAGTTCAAGTGCCCATTCAGCAAAGTTCTAAAATACATGCTTTGATTTGACCCTGTGCTCCAAACCTGTGGCAATCAGGAGGCCATACAAACTTACTTGAGTGTCTTACTGAATGGGGTCTTTTAAAGACTGATAGTTTCTGGGTCATGCTCCAAATAAGGTAAAGAATTCATGCTAGAAAGACCTTTATATTTTGGGATTTGGCCAATTGCCACAGTTTGCTGATGCAGACATCCTCTTCTCCTACCTATTTGTTGTTCTGACTCAAAAATTATCCATGAAAAACACTGTCTCAGTGTTCATCCACAACTGCAAAATGGTCCTGGCATCCTCCAGATGTTGGATCTGATGCGTGCTCATGATTGCCTGGCCGATAAAGAAAACAGGCAAATTTTTGTTTATCTGTTTCTCACCTGTATCATCATGACTGTCAGCTAAGGCAAGGGCAGATGAATATAGCCAGCAGAGACAGCAGCTTACAAAACAAGCCTATTTTTAACAAGCCTTCCTTCCATGCTGTGGAGGAAACAAGGGACTTAATATGTGCTTCTTGATGTGGGATTCATGGTGTGGTTTTCCCCACCCTTGTTTGGATGAGCTTGCCTCATCACCATGCTGATGTTCCTCTCTCTTTCTCCTGCACTTGGCAGGCTTTCTCTAACACATATTACATGCCCCAGGCAGCCAGCCAGCCTACCTGTTTGAGAAAAACAGACCTGCTTTTCCCTGCCACACCCTGACCTCTGAGAATGATAACCTGTTGTCAAGAAATAGCAGCAATAACTGTTTGGAAAACAGATGCCTGTCAAGTTTCACATGCAACTGCCTTCCCCTTCTGCGTCCTTTCCCAGCATAGGCCTTGTTGTCAGTGCTATGGCTTCACTCCTGCTCTGCATCTCCCAGCCCAGGCACCAGGTCCAGTTGGTGCCATGGCATGACCCAATGCAGAAGATGCTTTCCTTGCACATGACCCACCACAACATTATTTCACACCATCAGCAAACTGGTACCAGAGAGATAACAATCCATGTTCATGATATGGGAGAATTTTGTTTCTTCAGGAAAAAAACAAATAAACAAAACCAAACAAACAAAAACAAATAAAAACCAAACCAACCAAAAAAGCCCTTTTTGCTAATCAATGGGAAAAGCCTGAAGGGTGTTTATGTGGACTGCTCTGTTAGTGTTATGTTTTCATTTGTTTCTATTAGCTAGCACCTGGAAGTCCCAACAATGTCTCTAATGTGGAAAATAGTAAGAGCCACATAACTTGTTTGTTAAATAAGTAAATTTGTGCAGACAGACAAACATTAAGTAAATTATGCTACTGAGTCACATTTATAAAAGAAAATCTTTCCTCTAAAAATTATATCAATTATGTTTTGAGAAAATCATATTAAATTATTGTCTGGGTGAAGTACCAGAAAAAAATATTTGCTATAACCTTATACCAATTAATTTACTTAATCTAAACACCAGGTAACAAGCAGAGGATTGGTCTGTATCTTTTTGTTGGCTGAAGAGAAGTGACTTATTCTTTGAGTTGTCTCCTTGATTCTAACAACACAAGCAATAAGGTGCTACTTTGGAGCACTTTGTATGACTGGGAATCTTACAAGCAATTTTTGACTTCCCATTGTTGTAGAAAATACAATCCTAAACTATTTATGAGAGAAAAGCAGAAATAATCAGGCATATTTAAAACAAACAAACAAAAAAACCCACCCCAACCCAAAACCAAACCAAACCAAACCAAAAAAAACCATAAAACAAACCAAACACAAAAAACCCCCAACAACAACAACAGAAAAACACACACACACACAAAAAACAACTCACAAAAAAACAACACAAAACTCTCCACTTTTAGTCTATCAAAATGTTTACAGACTGTGTTTTGTAGATCATAACTTCTTCTACCAGAATAAATACTGAGGAAATTTATTGCAGAATGTAGATAAACATAGAACTTGTATATTTTAAGAAAAAAAAAGGTACTGTAGAAATTTCAGATTCTTGGCATTTTTGTAGACACAGCCTTAAGACTACTAGTTGCTTATTTTAAAACCAGCTAATCTGTACATAAACTACCGAGCAGATTTGTAATTTATTGATACACTTTGGCCAGCTAAGAACTAGTTTGCATTACTTCTTTGACTCATTCCTCTAATCCACACTGTTTGGCTTCAGCTGTATTATATATTAAAGTGCGCACATTTTCCCCTTTAAAAAAGATGTTAAAATACTAATTTCCTTCTGCTCTGCAGCAGGGACACACAGAAATTTTTAAAAAAGCCTTTCTTCCAGAGTGTTGTATTGTTCAGCCAGCAGATTTAATACAGAGCACAGGACACTTTGAATTTGCAAACACACAGTACAGAGCACAGCTTTTAGCTTTTGTAAACGCCAGGTAGATTGTATCATGCACTGTATCCTGCTAGTTGCTTCCTAATCACTAAGAGAAATGAAGGGTGAGCATGTGAATTTAGGCATGCAACCCAAAACAGTTAATTTAGACACAACTGAATTTAATTGCTATACAAAGTCAAAGGCTTAGTTTCAACATAATGCAGGCACCGAGAAGTTTAGAGGAGGTAATGACAGGCTTTTTCTTAACTCTATTTTTGCTTATCTGATTCATGCAGCATCAGAGAAAGCCACACCCTAGAAGCTGCAGGGTTTGCCTCAGAGGTTGATTCGCAGCTAGCAGAGCACAGAAAAGCAGAAGCAGAATACAGAAAAGTATAGAAAATGTAAGCCCACCACTGGCTGGAGATCCTGGCCAGTTAGGAAGAACTAGATGAAAGCAGTCACACATCTTGGTAGATTATGGTGGTACAGCAATAACAAGAGAGGAAAACTGTCTTTTCAGAGGATCCCAGTGCAGAATCAGTCCCAATCCAGAGGAGGAGACGGAGACTTTGTGATTCTGTGCTGCAGGAAAAGTGCAGCTAGACTGAAACTAAATGCTGACACACTCCTTAGCCTCTCTGTGAATATACATCCTTGGATGCCAACCAGATTATTCTGGGCTGCCCTGCATTGCATTATGCCTGACTGATTCCTGCTTGCAGAGCTGGAGCTTCAGGTCATTGCAGAGAGAGAAAAGGAGTGATGTGGATGTTCCTAGCAGAGCCTGAAGACACTTAGGGAGATTGATGAAGGATACCCGGGCAGCCTGGCTGCCCGATTGGCTGCTGCACTCCCCAAGCTCCGGTTGAGAGGGCAAACTGACACGGAGAGCTCAGCAGCCTCCCAGTGATGGAGAGAGCCAGGAGAGCCCTGGGGGAATGGGACCGAGAAATGGTAATGCAGGTTTCTGCATGTTTCCATGGGAGAATGCAGAGAGATGTGCAAGAAGCAGGAGCAGACCCTAGGATTTTCCCTCCCCTGAAGCCAGCAGAAGGGTTCCTACTCATCTGCCTATGCTTAAAAATCACACACTCAAATCCTACTCACCCAACAAAGCCAGCAGCTTGAGACACATCCTGGGAATGAACTTCAGTTTGTGGCCAGCTACTTGCTACTATCAAGGACAAAAAAGAGCAAGATATAAATTAAATGTAATATTTCCATGTTGTGCTCATGATAATGCTCAGATATTTAAGCAATGCACAGCAGAGTAAGAAAGCCCAAAGCCTTTCACTAGTAATTATTATAAAACATGGAAATGGTGCTGCCCATTCCACACGCAACTATCATGGGTTCAAAACCAGCTGCTGTGCAAGAATGCACACTAGGACCACTCCAGTGCCCTCTAAGATCTATAGGACAATTTTCCCCAGTCCTCATGGAAGCTGAGAAGAAAACAAGAACAACTAGTGGGAACCAGGAGGTGAGTGCTGCTGAGTCAGGGAATTTGCCCATACTGTCAACACTGTTTTCTGCTTGTGACTATTGCAGTGGTATTGGTAAACAGCCCAAGGTAGGAAGGGACTTCAAAGCTTCATAGGAGAGTTGGGATGGCAACTACTCATCTTGTGACTAGCATTTCATGGCAATGAAGGTATCACCTGTGGCTCTAGTCCTTATGGCACCTAACTTAGACCATACCTAGCCTTTACTTCATCTTATTTGCCATAAGCCCCATGACACCAATTAGCTGAGTCCAGACAGGACGCTGAGGATTTGGGGCTTCAAAGACCATAGGAGAGCAGACTCCCACCAGAAGTGGGGTCTGTGGACTTCTGAGCCTAAGGCTCAACTCCCATGGCTTCAGATGTCTACAAAATAAAAGTTTACACCCTGTATCCCATTGTATTAAAAGGGTTATAGTTGTCCAACCACATGTGGGTGTTGAGACTTTGCTTTTGACTTCATTGTCTGCATGGACCATGCAACCTGCAGTCTTGACTTCATGGCTATAGACCCTTTACACCCTGAACTGTCCTGGGAGCTCAAATACCAAGTTTTGGTGTAGAGGCCTACAGTTAGGTGAGAGGAACACAGCTGTCATCTTCTGTGGGATTGTAGATGTCTGTGATGAGGTGAGCTACTGAAGAGGATCAGGAGATGAGACAGAACTTAGTTTTAAATACACCAGCCCATATTAACCAACTGCCACAATAATGGGTCTGTGCCTGCAACAGAAGCAGCCTTCACTAAGGATGGGAGTGTAAGGTCACAACTGCTCTGCTTGTGTGAGTCCCTTACACCCACATGGACCTCAACAGGGCTTGAATAGAGGATATTCACCATCTCAGCATGGTCTCTTGAGGCACCACTTGGGTAGGAGCAGAAGTGGTTAATAAATATTTTGCTAGAGTATTATATTACTAAGACTTATACAGTGCTACCTATGCCTGATGACATAGAGATCCTTGGGGAGCAAACCAGTCCAAGGGCCCCTAGCTTCTCACTGCTCAAATACAAGGAAGATTAATTAGAAGATAGAGAGGTGACTCAGGGATTCTCTGGGTGCATAGGATGTGGTTTCACTCTATTTACAGAACAAGCCGATCAGAAGAGCAGTGTGGTACCTGACAAGTGAATTATTCTTAGTGCAGCAGAGGAATAAAACCCCATGTGTTATTTCCTACTGTTGACAGCCCTTTAAAAATTATGCTTTTGAACACAGTAAAGTGTCTAATGAAGATGACAACAGTTCAGATAAAAATGCAGATGCAAGCACACACACACAGGAGAACAGCTCAGCTGGAGGATTCTCCTTATTTACTCTTTCCAGCCATGTGTTTGCACCTGCAAAGCCAAAATATTTCTTGTAGCAGATCCTTTTTAGGTTGGCTTTATTTTTCCTTCTCATATTGGTATTGAGTATCAGTAGAATGAAGAAAGTGTTATCCTCAGGATGTCACCATCTGGCACAAGAAACCTCAGGGCAGGACCTGGAAGAGACCTATAGTAGGGGACTAGATTCAAAGGAGGTTTTGGAGCTAGAAGCATGATGTGTACAGAAATTAGTCCACTACTGTGCTGCCAAACACCTCAGCTCTCTGCTTGGGCTGCTGTCTAATGCTGAACACACACTCATTTCTGTTGCCCAAGAGATTGAATCTGCTTCCACATGTGCCCACAGCTGTCCTGAGGGAGAAGTTCAGTCTGTCTGGACTCCTAAGCCTGCTGAGTCACTGGGTTCCCAGATATATTTTGTCAGCTGTCCTTGGAGCATACTATCCACACTAGCACTTTTGGGTTTCTCCACCTGCAGTGGTTTAGGGTGGTAACTACTTTTATCATAACACTCCAGTCCATGGAGCACTCCCCTGGCATGCTGATGGTCTGGGTTCAGTTCTCAGTTTGTTTTGCAAGGGTGAGGGTTTGGATCCACACCTTCCTTATCTCAGAAGAAGCAGACACATGGATAAAGAGCAGCATTTGGTCTGGAAAGCATCTTCTCTTGAGGGTGTTATGAAAGCTCTGTGCCTCTTGCTTGCTGAATGCACTCCATCAGAGTCTTCCCAAATGTAGATGGAGGGAAAGTGACAGCATCTTCATGAAAGAAACAGTGAGAAATCAGCAGCTCTTTGTCTTTGGACCAGATGTCACCACATTGGCAGTCGCTGCTGAAACATGGGGCTGTCTGAGGTGCTGATGGAAGGGACCAAGATTTGGGAATGGCGCAGCACTCATACAGCTGCAATCAGCGGACATCAGCATGTTTAGTTTGCATGTGCTGACTATGCAGAGCTGGTATGTTGTAGATGCACAACCATACAGAGACACCTGTGGGTGAACCTCCGCAGAGCCAAAGCTGAGCCTGTCCTCCCTGGGCTCTTCCCAGCCTTCCCACTTCTCTCTGTGGGAGTGTTTATAACCCATGAATACAGTTAATGCTACAGTTTTCTGAGCATGCCCTTTCTCTGTAACATCCAAATGTCTCATCCTCTGAAAACATCCTTTCTCCATTGCTCATTATGTTTAGCCAGGTGGAGATGCCCTCAGGGCCGGCAGCTGGGTCTGATAGCCTCAGGGCAAGTGTGTCATGGAAACATGGACAGATGACAGAAAAATAGGGAAAAGAAATGTGATAATGCTCCCTCGGGTGCTGGAAACAAGAGTAAGATAAAAGGACAATACCAGACCTTTCTCTTGATGCTTTTTACCCCAGAATGGTTGTGGCAGGGGAAGAGCAGCTCCTGGTACAAGTGCCCCAGTGGGTTATGGTTTGAGAGAGACATCTGCCCGTCCAGGAGCCATTTTCCATCTTCTGTGCAACCATTCTGCTCCAGACCCCTTCACTGATTGTCATGACTTTAGTCCACTAGACAAGGCTGAGCTGGTCATGGTATGGAAGATCTGCAAGGCCTGACCAGGCCACCGACTAAGCAGTGTCCCAGATTGAGGCAAAGGAGGTTGGTGGTGTGATATTTCCCACTGAGTCTACAAGGCCCACGAATGAGGTATTGGAGGGAGTATTTTCATGTGACTAAAGGAGGGAATAAGTAAGTGTCTTTAGCTTTCTAAGAGGGACACATACAGTCTAAGTAAATTTTTAAAGATCTTTTTACAGCACCTGGAAAGAGAAATGCACCTATGAGGGAAGATTCCTCTCCCATCTCCAGCACCAGGTGTTGAAGACACAAACACCTCTCCATTACTGCACAAGAAACCTGGAAGGATGGATTTGGTACAGTTACTACATTTCCTTTGTGTACAGAGGTACATAGCACCCATCCAGCTGCCTTAGGGTCCCTAGACATCTGCATGGAGCTGGCAGATATGACACAGAACATAGAATAAAACAACCTGTCCCCTTCCAGAGCCCAACCAAGGCAAGGCAGAATAGACTGGTGATCTCAGAGAGCACCATTTTCCTACATTTGGACTCCTCAACATAGCCAATGAGGTCTCACTTTTACATTTTTAAAGCTGGGTCAACACATCTGATTTGGATCTTGATAACAGGAATAATAGGTAGACTGGAATTGTTCTGAGCTGTATATTTATTTTTCTACATTAATTCCTACTTATTTTGTTTTATTTCCTCTTTCCCTTGCAGTTCCTGAAGCACCTGTGAAGACAAATCCTCAAGGGACCTTGTGTTACTGTACTCTCTGTGTGTGCTTACTGGATAGCAGCAGTAATTGAGCTTCTTGTTAGAAACTTCCTTCTCAGGATGTGTGATCTAGTTCATTTCACAAGTAATGCTCCTCCAGCGGGATTTATAGCTCTGGCCGGGCACACCATGTTCCCTCCACATTATTGGAAGAGGGCAGCCTGTGCAGAAACAGAAAGGCAGGGTGAGAGCAGGGCACAGATCGGCCACCAGATGGTGTTGGCTTTGGCACACGTGATCTCTTCCCGCAGCTGGCTTATTTGTACAATAACACCACAGTCTTGCCAAAAATATAAATACTAGCAGAGAGCTTGGGCTAGAAATCTACTTCCTGGAAGCATCCTGAGACATTTCTCCAAGTGTTGTCTGGGTTATCCCTCGCCACGTCTCCACACACCAGTGTGTTCAGATGACTTTGCCATAGGTCAGCATTGGTATGTACAGAAGGAAGAATTCCAGCTGTCTTCCTGCTTTGCATCTTTCATACCACTGAAGGGTTAATGGAGCTGAATGCCTTCCTGATCCTCAAATACATGGGCAAAACATGGGGAGCACAGCTTGTGCCTTTGAAACTTAGAGCTGGAGGAAGGCTGGTCAGCCACTGGCATCTGTTCTCATCAGGGCCGGCTGCGTGACACTTGCAGTGTCTTCTCTAGCCCTCCAGCTGCTCTGCAACAGTGAATTTCTGAAGTAGAAGAAAATCCTTCATTTCCATGGGCCCAGATGTCTTTGTCACTCTGCATTTTAACTTCCCAGAATGCACAATTATCTTCCAGCCACGACTCCTACATTCCTCTACACATTTCCACTGTAGCAGCCAAATTAATATCCTTGGTTTTGTGAAGGCCCTGATGTCTCTCTCTCTTCTCCTTCCTCTCTTCCTCACTCTCAAAGTAAGGATCCCTTTGTTCTTTACTATCGATCCTCAGTTCCTGATTACTGGTCAGATGGTGCTGCATGAGCAAATGCAGAAAATGGGCGATAAGAGATTTTTCCATTGAGGTCTACTGGGGCCAATGGGGAGATACATTGTCCTGGGAAACATGTTCACACTGCCAAGTTCAACAGAAGGTCAAGCTAGTCCCTTCTCAGCCTCCCTTCTCCCTTTCAATGGCCTCCTGAATTGTACCCATCCATATATGCTAGATGTGCAAGCTGGTGGTTGGTCTCTTCTTCCAAGTAACAAATGATAAGACAAGAAGAAATGGCCTCAAGTTGTTCCAGGGAAGGTTTATATTGGCCATTAGGAAAAAATTCTTCACCAAAAGAGTTGTCAAGCCCTGTATCGGGCTTCCCATGGAAGTGATTGAGTCACTATCCCTGGAGGTATTTAAAAGATGTGATGCTTAGGGACATGGTTTAGTGGTGGACTTGGCAGGGCTGGGTTAACAGTTGGGCTCGATGTTCCTAAAGGTCTTTTTCAACCTAACCAATTCTATGCTTCTATGTCTTCTGCTTGGATTTATGCTTTGGACAGTTCATATATTTGAGTTCCTGCAAGATCCTGTAACTTCTCCTGAATTACCTTTTGTCTTATTAGTTATATCTGCCTATGTGCATTTTTCTAGGCTGTTTTACTTAACTTTCTAGATGATCGGGTGTTTTAGTCTACATGACATGGACAAGTTCCAGCAACATGTGTGATTTGGTATCTGATGCATTACACAATCTCTGCTGGTAACATCCAGCTAGTCACTTCCCCAAGGTAAAAGTCTACTTAGGGAGCTGCTCTCATCTCGGTTGCACAAACCCTTCCTGGCACTAATGCAATGTGGAAGTAAAGCAACAAAGTTCACTGGATCCAAAGGGTTGTCATCCATTTGTGCCATATCTTGCTGATATAGGCAGTACTGCAAGAACAGAATGGAGAACAGGCAAGCTTAGAAACTATTCCTACAGGCAGGAAAATTTAATTCACTGTGCATTGAAAAAAATAGTTGCAAAACATTAAAATACTTTTTGTGAAATAAAAAACATCAAAACAAAACCTTCTCAAACTCCCCCTTCTTGCCCTATTCCACCTTTTTAAATATGCCCATGATTTGTTCAGCTGCTGGAGCTGTGCATGTGCACCATCCGCAGTGAAGATGTGAGACACCACATGGCTTCTGCTGCAGCCCCTCTGCTGCCAAAGGAGCCCAGGTGCACTGGCCTGTAACCTGCACAGTCCAGATACATGAAAATGGAACTGTTCTAAGAAAATTTGGGACAGCTTTTTCACTGCTGTTTCTTCTCTAGCTTGAGATCTTTTCCAGGTCTTAGTTATTTGGGAGCAAAGACTCCAGAATATGGGTCCTGATTTTCAAGGATCTTGTTATTTTGTTGGGACTTCTTTTTTTTTTTTAAATTTAATTTTATTTTATTTTATTTTTTCTATGTATGTATTTGATGCATGCATATGTACGCACACACCCATGGGGAAAGGCAGGAGGAAAATATGCTCTGTCCTGTGAGACTCTATAGGGTTAGGCTTTGATGTCCTGACTCAGCCATTCCTTAGGCCAAGCTCCACTGACCAGCTGCAAAGCCATTTACATACTGGACTTTTTCTGTGTAGTTCACCATCTGACTCAGGCTCATAGAGTTCTGGGCAAGACCTACAGACACTGACCCCCTCCATGGTTATTACTTGTAAAGACATGGGCTTTTGCTGTTGATGTAACTGAGCCCTCTGTGCCTCAACTTTTTGGGGTTTTTTTTTGAGGATTCCTACTATTGCTCTTCATGCATTTTAAAAAAGACCCGTCACTGGTTCCTGTTTTACTTTTCTCCTGATAAACCCTCAGGCAGAGGTCAAAGCTTGGGCATAAGAGATTTCACTGCTCTAAACCATGGAAAAGACTTAGGCCAGATTTAGTCTCTCGCACTGTCATCAAACTATGCAAAAGTGCAGTAGCAATACTCCTAGTAAAATATATTCACTTTCAGGCCTCTTTTTATTGAGATAATCAGGTGTAATGTCTCAATGTTTTACCCAGAAAGACTCTTCTAGTTAGTGTTCTATTAAAAAAAATCTTTGAAAGGTTCATTAAAATACATCTGAATGTTTCTGAGTAAAATATGCATAAAATATATCATTTAAATATATAACGTCAACTATATCAAAGCTTTCATTTTTATAATAAACTACCTGCATATTCTGACTTGTCCAGTTATAAGGATAGTTCATTTTTCTTTCTGTCTCAGCTGTTTGAGTCCCAGAAAATCAATTACATAATTTTCTTCTCTTTCACAAGGAGCATTTTTCACTGTTACTTTCCTTGGGCTATGAAGAGGTACCATGAGCTTGGAGGAACACCCATTGGTTATCTAAAACCTGCTAGTTTTCTGTAGCTCTGTTTCCCAATCTCCTTTGCCCAGTTGAATTGAAAATATCAGTGCAGAAAGACCTCCCCTTCCACAGTGGTCAGATCAGTGCTCCTCCATTGAACAGCCAAAAAAAGTAATGATCTCTTTACTACCTGGGTGACATGCATTACCCAGAGAAATAGAGAGGCAGGACTCTGAAAGGACTCAGATGTTCAAGGACTGAGTATTTTGGGGGTTTACATCATATGTTTCCCTACACATCTCTGATTTGAGTCCTGTGCAGATCCTAGGACAGCCAGACATGTATGAGTAGGATTCATGAAAGCCAACAAGGAGCAATCAGCTAAGTTAGCCTGAAGAAAATGGCAATGAGAGCAGCAGGGACATTCAAGGGGATATAAATACTTAGCTCTGAGCTGTAGAAGTACCTGCTCACACTTTGGATTTGTAACCATGGAGTCTTTCCTGGAGATCAAGTCCAAGCCACTCTATGTGTTGCTCCAGTGCTGAAATCTGTCCAGTCCATCTTTGCTAATAGCTCTTCTCTATCTGTTGTAGACTTACATGGCACCTGTGCCATTCCATGTGCTTTAGTTGCATCTGTTTTCTCTTTCTCTCAGCTTCATTCATGCCAAGATCATTCCCCTGATTTCCTAAGGTTGGTTTTGTAAAGAAAAATCTCTTACAGCTCTGGGATGCTGCTACCACTGTGGCAGCTGATGAATCACTCATGACACTCATCCAGAGAGACCCAATGCATGGCACAAGGAAGTCAGGAGCTATTCATGATTTCCATGCTTTGCCTCTGGAAGGGGGTGTCTCATGTCCATCTAAGTGATGCTGCCCCATAAACAAAAGCATTCACTCAGTTCCTTTCTCATTACCTGAGTGGGAGCATTTGTATCTGTCCTACAGAGATAGCCACCTCCTGGATCTGTGCAGGACATCTGCCTTGAACAACACGTGAATGCTGCCAAAGAAATGCACTGCTGGTCCTCACAGGCACTAGCAATGTTATAATTACTTTTCCTCGAGAGATTGAGTTGTGCATGGTGTTCTTCTCCAATAACCTGAGCACTTTCATATTGCACAGTAGCTCTGCTTGAGGAGACAGGAGGGACAGTGCCCGGCCGGGGCTGTTATTAGACCCAGAAACAGAGAAGTGCTGCTTTTTTTGGGGTTTTCTTTTTTTTGTTGTTTTTGTTTGTTTGTTTGTTTGTTTGTGTTTTGTTTTGTTTTGTTTTGTTTTGTTTTGTTTTGTTTTGTTTTGTTTTGTTTTGTTTTGTTTTGGCGTTGCAACCTCTGCAGCATCCGACTGATCTGTTCGCTGTTGAGCTCACCAGGCACTGTGGCCGAAGGGAGAGCCGTGACTCACACAGGATCGGATATTGAGAGCACTGCGTGTGCTCGGCTTCCCAGAAGCCAGGGTCTGGGAGATGCAGCTGCTCTGTGTGCAAGGGATTTCACCTTTCTTCTTGCTTGGAACAACCTTAGGTCAGTTCTGGGGCTGACATCCACTGATCTCTCTGGGTGGGGCTGCCACAGCTTGTGTGGTTGCAAAACCCTCCCCACCCCGGGGGCTGTCCCAGGGATGAGAGGAAGGCATTTTTCTTCACGCTTAAAGGTACAGGGGCCAAAGCCTGAAGTCCCGAAGGTTTCAAGCAGCCCTTAGTCTCCTCTCGCACCGTTCCCTGGCAGTAAGAGCTGTGCTCTTCCCTGCCCAGGCATCCCCTCTCCCACCCGCATGGGGATCGGCCATGCGTGTGTGATTTTTGCCCCACTTTACTCACAGAGGAGAGCAAAGAGAGCAAGCTCAGAGGAGGGAAAGGCACAGAAAAGGTGATCCTGCTGCCTGATGAGTTTTCAACCCAGCAAGGCAGGGATCTTTCAGCAGGGCTGCTGTTATTTATTTCATATGTGCTGCACCTCTGTGACAGGGAAGCGTGAGAGTGACTCAGCTGCCGCCGGGATTTATGGCTCCAGCTGGGCACACGGAGGGAAGGCTGCACCTCCAGAGCCCATGGGCACACCGCCAGCTACAGCCACTGCTCATCGCTGGCCATGAAAGTTTGGGACTGGTTCCCACACTGCTGGTAAGAGGAGCCATTGCTGCGCATAGCACCATCTCCAGCCATGAGCCAGGCGGGAGAGCTCACAGAGGTGACTTTTCTCCTCCCTGCTTGGTCTGACATTGCCAGACAGGCTGTGCTGCTTTCCAGAGAACAGGGATCAAAATCAAACACGTGACCCTCTTGTATCTATTTTTCTCTATTTTTTCTAGGGAAACAGTATTTTTCTAGTATTTTTCTGTGAAAAATACTCTGCTTTTGAACAAAAAGACAATCCCAAACACAGAAGTAGTCATGTAACTGAAATATGAATATGGATGGAAGAGGGCGAAGCAGTCCTTGAGAGGGAAGGTGACTACTGTACTTAGACTCCCTAAGAAATAAACCCCTCCTGCTCCATGGAAAGTAGGACACCCAGCACAACACTGTGCCTTGCATTCTGGCATTCAGTCTGTAACTGTGTGCTTGAATGGAGCCTTCGCCAGCAGCTGGTGAGGGTTTGCTGGTCACCTGGCCTCTGCCCTTCTCCCAGTTTCTAGCTGCAGTGGCCCATTAAACACAGTAGTTTCTTCACACTGATTGTCAGCAGCTAACACTGCCACAGGACTATTACCATCAGCACAGGGTGTACCTGAAAACTCACCCCTCTATGGCACCAGCATGCTTTTCAGGATTGCAAGGAGACATCTACATTCCAATGCAATCCACCACCCAGGACCCTTTCCTGGAGGCAGGTGTAGACACAACTTTCACAGACCTCATGAAAGCTGCTGCTTTTCTTTCCAAACAAATTCCCATTTCTCCTTTTCAGTGATTACACAGAGGCTGGAACTTTGGTCCAAGAAATGGGGGAGACAGGTTTGGTGACTGAAGAGATTCAAATCTGTGCTTTCTGACCAGTTAGTCCAGTGGGGGCTGGTGGAACTTCCCATTGTTCTTGTTGAAAATGGGTCTGCTGTACAGTAAGGAGCTTAGACTCTGATCACATAGAGATGGCACCACTGCAAATATGAGTATGACTTAGTGGTCAGGGTATGTAGGCGGCTGCCAAACCTTGTTGTGCATTTTGCATTAAATATTTAGCAGATAAAATAAGGAAATTGTTTTCTGGAGCAGACTGCCCCTTTTCCTAGGTTAGTGGCTTGACTGTTAGAATATCAAAGTCATCATTTTTCCCCTGCTGCACATGTGCTGAGGTTACTTTGTTTTCTGCAATCCAAAGGAAAAAATGAAAGTTAAGAGTGTCCTGTCAGAGACAACTTGCAAAATATTTAACTGGGGAATACCAGAATAGCGTTATTCAAACATGTCCTTTTGGTGAGGTTATAGGATTTGTGTCCTGGCTTCAGCTTGCAGGCTTTTGAGTTGTTTTATGGCACAAGACTAAGACAAATGGAGTGAAATGCCCTCCCAAGCTGCCCCTCCCCTGTGAAAAATGAAGGTGATAATATAGTTGCTTTCCTCTCTGCTTGTCTACATGGTTTTATTGTGAACTCTGAGCAGCCAAAGACACAAAGCAATTCCACAGCTCAATGCGAGAAGTGAGTACACCCAGCTGCAGCACGGGGCAGTGTTTAATAGTGACTGTATTTATCCAAAGGGGCTGCTGAGAGAGGCTGCATTAAGCCCTTAAATGAAGATTGTTAACTTTAGGAAGTCTAAAGGTTGCTTAACATTTATCACAGAAAAAGTGTCAGCACATGAGTGTGAAGGCAAGGACACAGAGGGCACTGGGCTGGGGATGACTCAGGGATCAAAAAGGTGCAGAGAAGGAGGAACCAGATGAAGAGATGAAGCTATAGATGAAGGAGGGAAGTGTACAGCCAACAGGTAGTGTCAGGGACACGATGTTAAGAGGAAACATTGTATTGGAAAATAACATAATGTAGCTTTTGTATTAAAGAAAAGTACTGTGATCTCCGTGTAAGCCCATACCAGGATACCCTGTCCAACCCTGCTCTGAACCTGGGTGTGGGACCAGCTGTTAGCTAGTGCCTTGTAGCAGTCTGTTGTAGATACTGTTTGCAGGGTATATTCCTACCAAAGAAAGAGTTGTGAGAAGGGTGTGGGACAAAGCCACACTGATGGTGAGGTGTGTCTAGGGTAAGGGCAGGACTATGGCTGCACAGCTCCTGCACCATGGGGCCACTTGTGCAGTATGAACACACCTTTCCTGCTGCACACCCCAGTGCTAGCTCTTTGGTCTGTAATTCATTTTGCATGATTAAGTTGACATGATGTAACCCCCATCCTTATGACTCATCACACCAAATATAAGCATCAAATGACTACAGAGTCATCTGATTTACAGGAGTCTCAGTTATAACAGCTTGTTACCGAGCCAACAAAGTATCTATGAGCCAGCCAGCGGAGGGCAGATTGGAGAGCTTATGAAAGCAGATTTTGGAAAGACTTTCCTGGTCAGGCCTGTGAAAGCATCAGCTTGCAGCTGACAAGCAAAACTATCCTGCCTTACTTTTTCTTTTTTCCCTTCTCATTTCAGTTTGGCTCGGGATGCCAAGCTGTGCCAACCACAGCCACCTAAGGAATGGTCTAATGAGGCTGTTTAAAACCAAGTCAAAAATAAATCTGTCTGAGAGCTAGGCACTGGAAGTAAATTTTTCTGCCAATGCAGTGTGAGAGCGAAGAAAGCTGTAGGACCTGTGGCTCTGGTGATGGCAGAATTTGTACGCAGCATCTCTATATCTCTGCTAGCGTGCCATTTTGTGAGTCAGTTGGTGGCCAGAAGCTCCTACAGGGTGTGAAGTATATTGTTCACACACAGGATTTCTGTATTTATTTTATTACATAAGGAGTGTCAGACCATGTGATGTTTTTCTTAAATTACCCTGCTGTGCTTTACAGCTCACTCTTAAAAATGCTAGAGATGGTCAGTGTCAGATGGGCACCCAGGCCAAAATGGGTTTATTCCAGATCTCTGATCTATGCCCAGCCCCACTTACTCTGAATCACAGCTGTACCCATGCAATAGCCATGCTCCCTACCTGCACATCTCTGTTGACTACAACAGCAGATTGCCATGACTTAGGAAATGCAAGTAAGGAGTTTTTAATGAAAATCCGGAATGTTTGGATGTATGGTAAACCATGGGTACTTTTCATACTTTCTCACCCATTTTATGCAAAGTTGTCATGGGAGCCATGTGACAGTGAGAACCTCTCAGGCTTTGTCCATGTATGACTGTTTGCATAAAAAAAAAAAAAAAAAAAAAGATAATTCTGGAAATGCTGGGCCCAGATCACAGAATTTATTGCTTCGGGATCAGATTCCCTGCAACTCTGTGAGATCCTCCAGGATCAAAGCAGCCTAGCAAAGGTAAGGTGCTGTTATCATTATGTCTTCAGTCACCTTATTTTCCCCATAGGAAGAAGTAATTACAAATGCAGTTTGTCTCTGGAGGCAGTATATTCTACTGAAATGCTGCTTATTACTGTGTTGCTTTTCATCTGCAGAGGGCAAAAGCAATGTGAAAATGCCTGGAGGAGAAGAAATGTGGTAATATGAATCTCATTTTATTGTGCTTAGAAGAACCTCCTGCAGACAAGGACTTGATAAAAGAGTGTCAATGCTGAATAAAAATTCAAAATTGAAGCCCTACCAAAAGCAGAACTTACACAGGGCAATGTAAGAGCCCTTGTTCTTGCTCTTCTGCAGAAGCCCATGCTAGTGTGTGCTTGCTTGGTTTCTTTATAAGCTGTCTGCACATCTCCCATTTTGAAGTCATTGATTTCTTTCTAGCTATCTGCATACTGCTTCAAACAGCTGGATATCTAAAAGCACTGGGTGTGGTGCTGGGTAATTGGGTAGAGGCACTGCAAAGTCATTGCTCCAAGACAGGGCACTGGAAATTCCCAATCCCAAGATAAAGAGTTTTTAACAGTGGCCAGTGGGTTACCATCACTTTAAATGGAAACACCCAGGTAGTCCTGAACCCAATAGAAACTTATAGTGCCCAGCAGCTCAAACTCCACTTGTGTCAGTCAGGGGACAAAAGTCTCATTTTCAGCACTGGGTTTGGAAAGCAGCCCATGGGTGGAGGGGAGGAATGTGGCTGCTGTTGTGGGGCCTGAAGTTTGGGGGCAAGTTGGAAGACCACAGTTTGTGAGGGTTGCCTGTATCCCATGGGTCGAGCCCTGGTTTGCACCAACCAACACAACTCTTGAACAGGGGCAGGTTTTTCAAGACCATCCCCAACTGAACAAGGGGCTCATCCCAGGGACGTTCAAGCTGGGATCTGGCAGCACTCCATTTGTATGATCAGCCATTGTCACTGTGCATCAGCTGCTTTTCTCACTCTTTGCACCACTTAAGCCCTTGGGGGCATTTCCTCAGGCAAGGATGTGATGTCACAAGTTCACCCTTTCTGCCCTGGACTTTGTCCCTGCAGCACTTTGTGGTGAGCTTCAGATTACTTGCTTTGCTTTTTCTATCCTGTTATGTTTTGAGGGGGTAAATAACAAACACTTTTTTCATGATCTGTGCATATATTCCCTCAGATCTTATGAATCTCCCCCACTGCCTCCTTGAGGTTGCCTCATGCTGGGCTACACCCTGCTCTGGCACCTCCCATGCATCGTGAGCTCTCAGAACAGCAGATACACCCGTGGTACTCCTTGCAGTGACACCCATCTGTGTGGTGGGTCTCTGTTCACTCCCTGTCTGCCATAAGCACTGATGCTGCAAAACCTCAGTGCGAGAAAGGCCTTTCTCAGCCTGCTGCTGGCTGGAGGGATGCTGTTGAGCAGCGCCAGCACTCTCTGCCTGCTCTCAGCAGCCAGCCGCCTTATGAGTGACAAGGCTGTCTGATAAACCAGGGCAATGCCATTGGAGGCTGTGTTACGTGCATCTTGGCCACACACAGAGAAACACGCGAGTGCACACACACACACACATTCCTGACAAGGAGGAGGTGGTAGTGAAGCTACCTGAAAGCTGGGAGGGATCTGGAGGGCGATCAGGGGAAGAACAGGACTTTTAGGAGCCCCTTGCATGCAGACTTTTCTCCAGGCAGAAACACGTTTTTAGGATCTGATTTTGGCCTCGGCAAAGCCATGTCACCCGCTCTGACTGAATTATTTCTGTTTCCACCCCATGTAAAACAGATTCTTCTGCTGGGCCATTTATAACTGACCTGTCACAGGGTGCCATATATCCTGATGTCAGAGTGAGCACCGATGATTTATTTGGTATGCCTCTGTTAAGAAGTTACTCATTTTCATTCAGGAGAAAACAAGTTACACTTTTTCCTCATTCTCTCAAATTGTATTGGATCATCATTGAAAATAAGGGCTGCAAGGGACTTCTGAAAGTCATCCAGCCCTGGGGTGGAGCCAGGACAGACTGAGCATCTAAAATCCCTTTGGACTCCACTTGGCTCCAGTGTAAGGGCACAGCCAGACACTCACAACAGTGCAGAATAATGATTGCTCTGTAGTAGGCAATTTGCAGGATTCATCTCACCCAGTATTCAGGAGCTCCAGGGCAGACCTCTGTCCCTTTGTTACAGAAGTTTTGTTTTACTGTGTGTCTGAGAGTAAACATGTCCTTCCTCAAATATATTCTTAATGGGGAGGTTTTCCCTGGACATGAGCACGTTGGTGTGAGACAACACAAAAGAAACATCCATATCTGCACATGCAGAATCCTGTCAGTCAGAGAGGAGCCAGTGTTTGGCCAGTGGAGGTTTCTAGATGAATGGACGTGGCACAAGGGAGGTCTTGCCAGAGGGAAGGACACTCCCATCCCTTTGTCACAATCAGCCTCTTCAGCAATCACTCTTTTTTCAGTAATCACCACATCACATGGTTATACTACCAGCAAGATGTACCAAGCAAGTCCATCAAGAATTCAGCAAGCTTGTGAGCAGCAGGCGGTTGTTTCCTCCACAGAGGCCTGTATGGAGAGTTTGGTGCCCATGGTACCATGGCCTCCAAGGCCAAAGCATAAATGTCCTTCCCACAGCAGGATGAAGGTGTTTACAGCAGGTGGACTGTGCCCCTGCTTAGGTGTGTATCTCCCTTACAGTCATTGAGTTTCCCAGCAGATGTGTTTTGTATTTTCTAAAACAGCTGAGTGGGAAGCCACATGTTGCCAGTGTTACTGCTGTGCAAATTCCTTTTTCAGACGTTTATTTGCTTTTCCAGTGTCCTTAACGTGTCCTTGCTATGGGTGTAGCGTCCTGCCAGCAAAAGCCTCCAGAAGTTTCAATAAGGGCCTTTGATCCTATGTTCATCTGCAAGAACAGTGAGTGGTTTTCAACTGGTATTCGAACTTAAAACCCAATCATGATTTACAGCCCCACAGATCTCATTTGCTAGCCCTCTATCTTTCCTCCTTTGCTGGGAGGATGTGGGCTGATGTGGTATGTGCCATGCGTTGGGAGTGGCAGCACAGCTCTGCTGGGAGCAATGGCACAGCTCTGCTGGGAGCAATGGCACAGCTCTGTTGGGGCACTGCCTGCACCCGTGTGGCCAGTTGGCAGCCTGGGGAATGTTAGGGGAGCTCATCTAGATGACACATGTGTTAGTGATCCCAGGAATCTTGCCCTGGAGTTTGTCCAGGGACAAGTCCTTTCTGAGCAGGGATTCACACTTCTGAAGTCCTGTCTTGCAGAAAGTGGAGTCATGGGGAAGGTTCTGACACGTAGACACAGGGCAAAATTATGGAGGAACAGTTATTTGAGAATGTTCACTTTTCATTTAATGCATGGAAACAAAGAGTTCTGCCTCAGTCATAAGGTGGTGTCGTTTTTCTTCACTTCTGCAGTTTCAGGATCAAGAATATTTGTTTATCTGCAATATAATATTCATACAGATTGCTCATTGTATTTAGTGCTGGTGAGAAAGGCAGCTTTGCAGTCTTGAGACATTTAGCAAAGTATAAATGGGGGGCAGGGGGAAATCCCTAAATATATCATTTGTGTAACTATGTACATAAAAATTTAAGCCACTTCAATAAAGTACAAGCAAATAGTTTGCAATCTGTCTTGAAGACTAGCTGTTCTACTGTGATTTCTAAATAGAATATGATTAATGTTAAAAATAATGCAATAGATGAATTCTGTCTTTTGGATTGTTTTTACCAGGTCAAAGGCCATTATTTCTGTAATTGAATAATCCCACAGACCTTTGCTCCAGACATTCACTATGGAAACTAAGCAATGAGGACTGGCTATTCTATTTTCCAATCATCCAGACAGCATTTTAATGTGAAAGAAAAGTCTGATGCAGTTAAAAGCCCCTCTAAAAGCAGATTATGGGGGAAAAATAGATGCTCAGATGAGATGTAGACTGGTGATTCACTTCAAAATGCTGTAAATGTTAAAGACATTGATAACCACTTTGGCAGGAATGCAAATACATATAAATGCTTTTTCCCCCTTCATTCTCTAGACTGAGACAAAAGGGCAGAACTGTTTTCTTTCCACAAGACCAGTGAAAAGCACAGGTTTTTAAAGTAGAAACAGAGTATTGTTCTGAGAGTGTTTTGAGACTATCAAATGAAACAAAACAATCCAACAAATGTTGGATGTTTTGAATGTTATATTTAGACAACAGTGAATGTGGCCAGGTTTATTAATTACAGGATAGGATCATCTAATGACGCCAGCTGAGACCATGACATAGTGTGCCAAGTGTTATATACACATCGTGCAGTGAGGTGTAAACACAGCCAGGGAAATCTTAACTTTAAGGAGACTTGTGGCTGATCACTGTATATTTCACCTGGTTTTACATCCTTGCAAACCCGTTGACTCCAATGGAGAAGCTCTTGACTTACATGAGCTTTGGATGGAGACAAATCATAGGCAAATTTTGTTATTATTGTTTTATATGAGAATGAGGCAAGGAAAAAATAAGTTACTCATCTAAAGTCACAGGATTAATCTACAGAAAAGGTGGCATTGATGCCAGACACAGTGTCTTAGATATATAAGCCTTTATTCCTCCTATAACAAACCAGGCAGGCTCACTTCAAGATGAATGAGAGTTTGCCAGAAGCACTCAGGTATCGTTTGGTGGTGGATCTCCCAACACTTCTTCCACCCCCTTGGATTTTTACTAGTGTCCTGATGGGTTCATGCCTCCTGTGATCTTTTCACAAACACCAAGAAAGTCTGTAGATCTTGGGAGATGCAGGGAAACCAATTGCAATCTAAAATGCAGTCATGAGACATGATCCAAAACTTTGACCATGCAGAGCTGCCAATGCAGCACTCATCAGAGCAGTAACTGAGCCAGCCAGACTGGGATGATGTTGCTAAAAACATAATGGAATTTGGTTGCAGAATTTAACCTTAGAAGTCCAACAGCTGCTACACAGGTCCTCTGAGAGGCTAAGCAGTCAGCATTTAAGATCCCAGCTTTGAAGCATTGCAGATTCATTTTTTTTATGCATCTTCAATAACCTAAAAAAAGCTAGGTCTGCTGAAAAGGCACAGCTGCATTACCAGGAGAGAACAATTTAAGATCTGGAACAGGGAAGAGCAAATGTTTAAAAGACAAGCCTATCAGTCTTTAATGAGGTTATATGGGGACTGCGTGGTCATCTCATTATTGAGTAATCCTTAATGCAATGTGCACAGTGCAATTAAAGCAGCTTCCACCTTTATCTCACATGCTAAATCTTAATTTCTTCTAGTTCTTGCAAAACCTCTCTCCATGTTAGAGGTGCTCATGTATACATGAGCCTTAAAAACATTCATCTTGACTAACCTAGTGGCACTGTGAAGGGCTCACTTGGAGTTGTACAGCAAAATGAGAAATTCAAATGCAAAGTGACATTTCCTGTTGACCAGGTTTCAGCAAAATAAACCGGGTTTCAATGCAACGAAGGACCTTTATCAACTGTTCTTAGCCACAGTCTCTCTGCAGTATGTCTCCTGCCTGCTCACAATCTTTCCCCATGAAGAAAGTCTTTATAGTTCCTTCAACAAAACCTCCTCTCTCAGTCCAGAGGCCCTTCAGATCTCCCAGGTGTTTCCTTGTCTACTTCCTGTTGACATCTGTCTCACCTGAGTCATTGTAAAACTCTTCAATAGAACCTGTTGTTGACAAAAGCAACTCAAGGCAAAAATAATCATCTGTATTTCTAGAAATGACAGCCTGGAAGCACTTACTCAGGCTTAATGGCTGCCAAAATACCCACAGAGATAAGAGAAAGGAGGAAACATAGAAACATAAAATTGTTTGGGTTGGAAAGGACCTTTAAAGGTCATCTAGTCCCACCCCCTTGCAGTGAGCAGGGACATCTGCAACTAGATCAGGTTGCTCAGAGCTCCATCCAACCTGACCTTGAATGTTTCAAGGGATGGGGCTTCTACCACCTCTCTGGGCAACCTATGCCAGTGTTTCATCACCCTCATTGTAAAAAATTTCTTCCTTATATCTAGTCTGGATCTCCTCTCTTTTAGTTTAAAACCATCCCCCACTTGCTAAAAAATCTGTCCCCATCTTTCTTATAGGCTCCCTTTAAGTACTGAAAGGACGCATATGTTGGGTCTGGGTGGCAGAGCCTGTCTCCTCTGCAGCATCCACCAAAGGAGAGTTCTAGTTTCAGTTTTTTCTAATGCATCTTTGACCACAATACAGTAGTCATAAATTACAGATGGTGGCAAAGCTTTCATGTCTAAGCAAGAAGTGCACAGAGCACTTTATCTCCTTGCAGCAGATAAGCTAAATAAAGCCTTAATTTTCCTCCAGATAGAGCTAGAAGTGTGCACCAGGCATCGTTTCCACAAAACAGTCATTTATCTAATCATGTAGCCATAGAGCAGAGCCATGTTGATAGCTGCCTCAGTACAAAGAGATAAACATGTCAAGAGTTTCTCCTGAAGTAGAAGCAACACTTAGGCTGCAACTGTGGGAACCATGTTGCCATCAATGAGAATTTAGGAGACTGGCGTGATTTCACAGCACCACTTGTACGCAAAATGATAGGCTTTTGAAGGCAGGTGAGCTGAGGGCGTCTTTCTAAACACGCCAAGTGTGTTACAGATAGCTCCTGAAAGCTGCAGTCAAGTCCAGCCGAGCTTTATCTGCTGCCTGCTGCTGGAGATGGCTTCATCTGCACTGTGCCTTCTACCCAGATTCTTCAGGTAACATCCAATGGATGGGAAGGGCTCAGCCATGGGGTCTGGCTACAATGTACATGGTACAAATGACAGACTTATCATGTCGATGTAAGATCACAGCATGGTCATCCTCCTCCTGTTCACTGTGCCCAACTTCTGCACATATCCCAGGTTTGCAAGCTGGAGGAACATCTTGGTACATTCTGGGTTGGGAAGATGAAGAAGGCCTGCTGCTGAGGGGACCTTTAAATGGTGACCTTGGAGAGAGAGTCCCATGACCTGTTATGTACTGACCATGGTCTTCATCCCTGCCTTTCGCAGGCTTGCTAGGGAGCCCAGGGGTCTGAAGGGAAGTTTCCCACATGAGGGGACTGCTGGGGGTGGGAGTTGGTGAATTTTCCAGAGCAATGCAACAAAAACTCTAAGTAAAACCTCTAAGTAAAAACTCTAAGTAAAATGTTGCATTTTGTTCCTTGTTCCTCTAAGATATAAAGTCATCACAGCTAAATGCAAAGGGCATTTACACACAGCAGCATTTTTGCACCCCAGTCTTACTGAAATTAATAGGAATTAGGCATTAAGCAGCTAAATGCCTTTCTGGCTCTAACCCTAATTCTGTGGCCAGTGCCCCACTAAGAAGACAAACTCATTAAGTGTCACAGATCCTCTGAAACAAAGATGACTGATGTGTTGGTAAATTGGTAATACAATTCACTCCATCTGCAGTTAGAGAACCAAATCCTGCATCTAACATTGATTGCATGATTTTAAATTTTTTTTTTTTTTTTAATGGAGATCACACTCCCAGGGAATTTGAGTCATGTATAAATCAACTTGGCTTACATTTCAATGCTTTTTTATTAAATTGAACAACTACTGGAAGTTAGAGTTTTGGGAGAGAGTTTTCAAATTAATGCAAAGCTTGAGTTTTTCTTATACTGCAAACCGATGGAAAGAAGTAAAATCCCCTCTGACTGGCAGCCAACAGCCACTTAAATTAAGGAAGAATCAAACCTTTTGCCAGTTTCAAAAAAGTCAACACATCTGTCTGAATTATGAATTAGGGATGCTGAGCTAAGAGAAAAAAAGTATGGGCAAAACCAGATCTGGATTTTCATTTTTGATGCAGAGGACTGAACTCTGATACTCCTACCTTTATATATTTGTCAAAACAGTGATGAAAAGCACCTCTGCTTAAATAACTTAAATGCTCAGTAGAAAACTAACAATCTTGGAATCCCTTGATATTGTTCTTTAATTTAGGCTTTCTTTGTTCATTTGCTTATACTAAAACTCCAGCTTGAAATTAATGGTTTTGCTCTATACTGAAAGAATATGTGATCTTTAGGCTTACTGGGATCTGTTGTGTATATTTTCTCAAGTCATGACAAAATTAAATCTTAATATCAGTTTTAATTAAAATTTCATTATTATGCATATTCTAATTA